>CM075811.1:43268922-43324460 GCA_037975025.1 Excoecaria agallocha
ACCGACTAAATTCGGATTCGAAGTATCATTGCGGGTTAAGGTTTCTTGTGTAACGCCCCAAAACTCGAATTGATTATAGTTGGTGAATAGTACGTACCTTTTGGTACCAATTTACAATGATTAATTATTAAGAATCCGATATAAATTAGTATTGCTTTCGGGTTTTAATTTAATAATTTTTAATTAAAACATATTATGAAAATTAATATAAATAGATGATGATGATGATGATGATGATGATGATGATGATGATGATAATAATTAGTAGGTTTCTATAAGAACTATTTAGACCATAAAAAAATAAATAAAATAATAATAATAATCATCATAATATAAAAGGTGAGATTTAAAAAGGTGTTGTGCGTGTGGTTAAAAAATAAAAGAAAGAAAGAAGTTACAAAAAAAAAAAAGAAGAAAAGAAAGAGAGGAAGGTGAAAACGAAAGGCGCAAATCGGGAAGGGGAGGCAGTGCTGGCCCGTCACCTAATCGGCACTGCTCACGATGCCTGCGAGGCTCAGATCGTATCGCTGCTGCCACCTCCGGTCTCCTTCACCATCGTCCCTGTCAGTGGCGCTGGCTCAATTCCTCCTAGTTCCTTCCATCACCGTGGTCTCCTCTCTCTCCTTTCTATTCGGTGGTTTTCAACGGCGGTTGAGGAGGTTAACGGTACTGACGAGTCAATAGAGCACAGGGGATCGTTCCCGCACCTTCCTCTACCCTCCACTCACCGATAACTGGCAGATTGGGGCAAGGTGGCGGTTAGCGTTTCGGGCAAGATTTCGGCCAACTCCGACGGCCGTTGGGCGCGTGATCACCCACCGTGGGATCCTTGGGCCGGGATCTTCAAGTGGACAGCTTCGGTGCACTTTCGACGAGGTTCGGGCGAAGCTCCGATGATCGGTTCGGCGAGCCCAATGATGACAACATGTAAAAAAATGTGGAGATCGACACTTTGTGGGTATATGGATACAAACTACCCTTAATTTCATTCAATTTTGAATTATGTGGTAAATTTTTATATTAGGCAACCATATAAATTTAAGAAATAATGAAAAATAATTTGAGATAATAATAGAAAATATTGATATAACATGAAATAGATGAGAATAGAAGAAGAAATCAAATAATTGATGGGAAAGCTAATTGATGCCTAATGATGCCCATGAAAATTCTAAATGAAATATGGTGATTTATTAGGAATTAAGTACAAATATAACATTCTAACGATAAATACATGTGTTATGATGAAATTGAGTTAAAGATAATATATGGGTATGAAATTACATATAAGACATAATGATATTCATGAGGGTAACAAAAAGGCATTAAAATAAATTAAGTGATAATTGATATATATACTAATATACATTGATGTTAGAAACATAAATAGCATAAAACAAAGTATGAAGAGATTCATGAGTGTTAAAAATTATATGTTAGTCGAATTGTATATAATGGTATATGAAGTGAATAATTGATATTAAATAGTACTTTACGTATAAAATATGTTATATTAATTTAGAGGAGTATAATTAGAATAATTCGAGTTAAATAAACTTATTAACATAAGTGCACTATATATATATATATATATATATATATATATATATATATATATATATATATATATATATATATATATATATATATATATATAGTAATGTAACACGGTGTGACTATATATATATGTAAACAAAAGGGTGAAATAAATTGATATAAATTAATAATGTTGTGAATTAATGTAAGATAAATAGTTCATAAATGAGTTGAAAAATAGTAAAGTAGAGCGCTATAGTGCCTACAATAGTAAATGATGTTGATGGAACAAAGAAGAAATAATGATGAAATGAAGTTATTAAAGATAAAGGAAATGGCAGGTACCATAGATATATATATAATGCTAATACATGTAGATGATACTATTTAATGTCTTTAGTGATAATTTCATATTTTTTCTTAGTAAAATTAGATAGGAATTGGGGTAATCGGATAAGGTTGGCATGCCAATTAGGGAATTTGTAATGCGGAGCCTTGATATGTAACGCCGGATTGGATGGCTCTGAGAGCCCTTCCAGTGTACGTAATTAAGTTGAGTTGTGGATTGGATGGCTCCGAGAGCTGAATCCACAACTGCATATATATATATATATATATACCTGTGTGTGTGTGTAATTAAATTGAGTTGTGGGTTGGATGACTCCGAGAGCTAAATCCACAACTGCATGTGTATATATATATATATGTGTGTGTGTGTGTGTGTGTGTATAGAAATGCATATGTTTAATAGAAAAATTGCGTATATTGACTGAGGAATTGTTAAAAAGGGGATTGGATGGTTCCGAGAACTCGATCCCTCGATTATATCTCGTTTATCCAGCTCGTTGTAATTTCACTGGATTTTACTAGGGGCAAAATGGTAATCTTGTATGAAACTGAGATAAAAGAATAATTATGATAATTTGGATGCCATAAATGTAAATACATAATAAATAATGTGAAAAATAAGATCAATGGGATGAGTAAGAGCAAAATTGTAATTACGTGATAAAATAAGGATAAACTTGGCTAGTCGGAGCAAAAAGAGTAATAAGAAACTTAAACTAGCTAAATAAGACAAAAAGGGGTAAAAATATAATTAGTCAAAAATTAAGGGACTAAATTGTAAATTTACCATCTTTGAAAAATTCAAAGAATCAAATTGTAATTTGTACATTGGAAATTCAATAAAAGCCAAATAAAATCAAATGAGTCAAAATCTAAGTTAATTAGAGAAAATAGTAAATTTGAATATTAATATAGCAATTAAAGAAATCAAATTGAACAGACAAGTTAAGAAGGATAAAATCGTCAATAGTAAAAATTTTAAGGATCAAAATGTAATTCGTCATCATGAGAGAAATTTTAGGATCTAAATTATAATTTATGCACTTAATTTAAATTAAAGGATAAAGGAAGTTAAACCAGTTAAAATTGTAATCAAAATTAGTCAAGTTAAGGAAATGTCAATTTCCAAAAAATTGAGAAATTAATTAGAAAGAATAAATGATAAAGAGATCTAAAGTAAATTATAAATATATTAAGAATAAATCATGAATTTATACAATAGAAGGAGATTACAAGAATTTGATTTGTGATTTTCTATTTAATGAGGAAAGAAATGTAATCAAACAAGAAAAATATATAATAAAGATAAAGAAAAGTAAAAAAGGTTAAATGACTTAAAACAAAAATAAATAAAATTGAGGACCTGATTATTAAACTGTAAACTAATATCAAAATAGAGAATTAAGCTTAGACAAGAAAAAGTAAAGAGAGAATTTGAATAAATTTTTATAAATGATGAATGGAATCATAATATGGTCAAAGGAAGAACAAAAATAATAATAAAATATGAATTTGTAAAATGGAGCTAAGAATGAAAATTAAGGATTAAATTGAAAGAAAATAAAAGTTCATAGCGAAAATATATTCAAAAAGAAAAGAATGATAAACTAGCAGTTGAGAAAATAATTAACGAAATATTGATTTAGTTAGACAGAAAATTTTAAATTCTAATTCAAACAAAAGCAAAAACTTAGTTGAAAATATAAGAGAAAATGAGAAAATATAGGAGAATGAAGTACGACAAAATACTAAATAGCGAATGAGAAAAGAAGATTAGTAAGAGAATAAAAATGGAACGTTACAACGAATAAATTTTGACTAGGGAAAACTTATTGCATAAAATTATAATGAATCAATATAGAATTCCAAATAAAGTAACAAAAGAATGACAATTTAAATAAAGAGACAGGCAAGGACCAATAAATAATAATAGAAATTGCATGGATAAAGTTAGTCAAATGAATAGACTTGCTTAATATAACAAAGATAATAAAAATTGGAAATAAAAAAATTTAATCGAATGAAATTTTGAGTAGTTGTATCCACCACTAAGCACATAGTTGCTTACCGTGCGGTTGTTGACTGCGCGCAAGAACAGAAAATGTCGGGATATGAAGAAGAAATTTCAATCGACATGTACATAAAGATATTGCGATCGCATAAACTGAGGTAGAACGATTTTATATTTAATGCCTGGTATTTTATAATTAGAGTTATTATTGTTTTAGTAAATGATTTTGGATTAATAGATATATGTATATATCTAACTAGTATCTCTATATAATGTACGGATATATGGATGAGACTAGGGTGTTACGCCTTGCCTCTCCTTATGGGAGGTGTCGAGAGTCGATCCTGATACCTCTCATTTCTAGCCTAGCCTACATCACCATCAGGCCACCACCCCATGAATTTTTCCTTAATCATTTGTGATTAACCAGCTTTCAACTCATTTTTAGCTACGATAAATAAATATTTAAATGTAATGAATATAATTTAAATTTATAAAAATATAATAAAAAAATTCCATGTCTATTTTTGTGTATATATATATATATATATATACACAAATGACGCCTGAGATCTCAAGGGATATTTATTAAAGATCTATGAAACATGAATGTAGAAAATATAAGGTAAGTGGCAGAACAGTCCACTATACTATTCAGTATAACTCTCGAAGGGGACTGTATATTGCAACCTATATACCTGTTTAATGCAGGGAGATGGCGCTCGGACTGGGACGGGTACCGAAAGAGGTGGTCCCCTTGTACACACGTGGCCGAGAGGGTTTAAGATTGGATTTGGGCCTTGACTGGACAGGATATCCTTTTCAGCTCAAATGGTATCAGAGCCAAACCTGGGTCCTCGAGGTCGCGAGTTCGAGTTACGGCTGCTCTTAGATGTCTGCGTAATTTCCAGCTGTGTCTGGCCAGGTACTGCGGGCCATGTGCGTAAGGTGCCTCGACAGCTAAGGGTCCTCCCGGTAACCCAGTTTGGGGAGATGGCGCTCGAACTGGAACGGGTACCGAAAGAGGTGGTCCCCTTGTGCACACGTGGCCGAGAGGGTTTAAGGTTGGATTTAGGCCTTGACTAGACAGGATATCCCTTTCAGCCCAAATGTTATATATATATATATATTATTTGATATATATTTAAATAGTATATATTAATTATTTTTCAAATCTTAATTCAATTCTAAATTAATCATAATTAACTTTTTTTGAAAGCAAGGCCATATTATTAAACCAACAGATGGGTAATAAAAGAAAGAATACAATTCAAAAAATGAAGACTAGAAAATTGATTTGAATGCCTAGCTAAAGAATGTGCAATCGAATTCACTTATCTTTGAGTTCAAACGAGAGAGATATCAACTCTTAAATTAAGAAGAATTTTGCAATCCTCAAAAATAGTTATAAGGATATATCTATTTTCTATAGGGAAAAGACCTCCCTTATAAACAACTTGTAAATCTAACTCTATAATGCCAAGACTAGACCAATCACTGCACACCTAAGTCAAAGAAGCATGAAGAGCAAGTGCTTCAATAATTGTTGGATTAGCAGGGCCATAAAGATGACTAGAAACAACAGCCAAAAAAGTCCTAGAATGGTCTCGAACTACTACCCAAAAATCGTAGAAGGCATACTTGAAAACAAGCCCCCATCACAACTGAATTTCCATGATCCTAGAGGAGGATGGCTCCAACAATTCTGGTTCACTTCACTTGATAAGGGATGATAAGGACTATCATCTTGACTTTGAAAAGCTTGAGAATTCTTCCAGGACCATAGAAACTCTAAGGATGAACTGATAATAGAACACGCATTAGCAACCTTCCCATTCCATAAAAAATTATTTCTTTCAACCCATAACTTCCAAACCAGTAGTGCAAATTCTTTAAGCCTTTTACTAGGTAATATTTGGTGCATCAATATTATCGAATCCATAAACAAATCACTCGGAGGAACCCATTCCAGCTTTCAAATATCCCAAATAGAAAAAGGAATAGGACAAGAATAGAAAATATGAAGAAAAAATTCATTTTCAAAGCATCTAGAGCAATTTTTATCAATATGAATCCCTTTATCACCAAGCCTGACTCGATATATCTCACCTAAAGATTTTTGGGTACATTTATTTTGTTCATTTGGAGAGCTATTAAATGTGTGTTTTTAGGATATTCACAAACCACAAAGGGATACAAAGGCCATGACATAAGTATGAGGAAGCTTTATGTGACAAGAGATATGCGATTTGATGAAACCACGTCCTATTTTATTGCTTTAAATAAGGGGGAGATTATCATTGCATTATTTCCATTGCCAAAATTTAAAACAGGTTCTAAATTTTCAGATGCTATAAATAATCCAGGCTTACAGGTTTCCGATGATTAAGTGAACTCGACTAATTGTGTGTATCAAAAGGCTGATATCAGTTAAAATGAGCATGAAATACCAATCAATCTAGTACAAACACCAACTCCTCAATAAAATCTATTGCGAAATCATCAGCCTCTAAGAAAATTGCAAGATTATGTTGCCTATTCTGACAAGCATCCAATCTTAGATTTTTTTGATTTATCAAAAGGTATCTCCAACATAGTCACTTACCTCTTTGCTATTTCTAATGGTCGTGATCCAAAACCTTTCAAAAAACTCAAACTCAAGATTTTTTAGGGCAAACTATGGATGATGAGCTAAAAGCATTCAAAAAACCTTTCAAGAAGCTCAAACTCAAGACTTTTGGAGCAAGCTATGGATGATGAGCTAAAAGCACTTGCAAAGAACAACACCAAAAGTATCACATCTTTTTAAAGAAAAATAAGCAATTGAATGTCAATGGATATACAAAACAAAATTCAAATGTGATGGATTAATTGAACACCATAAGGGGCATCTTATAGCTCAAGGATTTACATAGAAATATAAGGTAGATTATAGGGAAACCTTTGCTCCAATTGCAAAAATGACTACAGTTCAAGTGTTGTTATCAGTGGCCATCAATAATGAGTGGCCACTATCTCAAATGGATGTAACAAATGATGGAATATGACATGGTATGTTTGTGATGATGGCACAGCGGAAAACAAAAATTTTTATCATACATACCATACAATTCCGAAGCAAGAAACGAAAAATGCAATTTTAGGGTTGTAGAACTTACAACTTATGATGCCTTTTGAAAATTGAATTTGATGATGCCCAGCAACTAAGGTGACTTTATCCGCCTTAGGTCTCGATCACCAATGCCAAGGAACAGCCTTTTACGCCACTCCCTCTATTCTCACACACACACTTGCACCGACGGCTTAAAATCAAGATTGCTAGCTCTCTTTTAAGTATTGTGTAATGGCTATAGTTTGAAGCTACAAAATTTGATTTTGTACTTCTCTTAGGTTGCTATTACTACCCAAGAACACAAGAGAATGAGGAACTATCCTTTCTCCTTGTGAAAAATTGGGCCAAAAGAATTGAGAGAGGGAGATATGAAATTCACGCCAAAACCATAGAATATTAGGGTTTCACGCCAACTTTTCTTTTTTTTTTTTTCTAGGGATTTATTTCTTTATATATCATTATCTTTTAGGCAAGTGTTTTGATCTGAATTTACTACCTTAAGATAATTAATTCAAACTCTATCACTTCCTAAAGATAAGTAATATATTTTGAATTAAACTCCTTTGAATTTAAAATTCAAATTTGAAATAAAACATAAGACATTTAATTAAATGAAATCACTTAATTTAAATAAATAGCATGTGCCGAAATTCCTTGATTTCCCTCTTAGAATTTCGGCCACTTCATTAAATATATAAGTGATTTAATTTAATTTAAATTCCTTTAGGCTTTAATACTCAATTAACTTAATTAATGTAACATAATTAATTAATTGAAATTAAACCTTGTGGGCTGAATTTCTCTCTCTCATGGACCAAAGCCCAATAGCAATTTTATAACCCATTACATACATTAATTTGACTTTAATTAAAAGCCCAAATTAATGCCCAATACTTAATTTAAGTATTTTAAGCCCAATGCTTTGTGTGCGATCCTATAGGTCCATTTAATGTTGGCAATGAATTAATAAATTAATTCAAAGGCTATATATATTCTCTAGCAAGATATTATAGCATTCCAAATTAAATGAAAATGCATATGGCATTTAGTGACCTAATGCAATTTTGTATAGTCCCTTACCCATAAATATCAGAATTAATATAAGGCATGAAACTAGTCATCCTTATATATATATATATTAATTCCTTTCTTGATATTCAAGTGACACTGAACTCTCAGATAAATAATGATTACTCATTATTTCATCTCGGTATGGCCATACACTTCTCAGTTCACTGATCAAGTGGCCGATGATATTTTCTCTCTTATTGAGAGGGGTAATCCCTTCACTTCTCTCATGCTCTCTAACATGAATTAATGCATACCCAATCATACCCGTACTTGTCACTCTGTTACGAGCACGTTAGGTGTATGTCAAAGTACACAGTAATTCATAAAGAGTTTCATAGAGATTTCAGGTCTAAGAACTCCGATACAAAACTTGCATATAAGAAACACTTATGACTTGTACCATGTAGTGTTCTCATGAGCGGATCGTATCCAGATACCATGTTCTTTAACATGTATCTATGATCTCTGATTGACACTCTTGTCCTAATGATCCGTAAGATAGAACTCATAATATCAGAGAGAGCATACTAGTCTTAATTCATTGTTATTCCCATAACAATGACTGACTAGGGATATTTGGAATGATGTCTCATTTATTTCAAGGTCTTACAACCATGTGCCTCACACATGATAACTTAAACCGAAACAACACTCTTGGATAGTTTTATCAATTGATATGCATAGGAATACAAAAGATAAAACAAATGCCTCATTTTATTAATTCAAAGTGCTTTATTACAATGCATTGGGGCTAGGGCTTACACTAACAATCTCCCACTAGCAATAGTCCCAATTGGGCATAGCCCTAAGATCGAACGCTCTCAAATGAGCTTCGTGCAGATTTGGATGCAATTGTTTCGTCAAAGGATCTGCTACATTGTCTTCACTTGCTATCTTGCTAACCTTGACGTCCCCACGATCAATGATTTCTCTGATCAGGTGGTACCTCCTGAGTATGTGTTTGGATTTCTGGTGTGACCGGGGCTCCTTGGCCTGTGCTATGGCCCCGTTGTTGTCACAAAAAATTTCTAATGGATCTAGGATGCTTGGGACCACTCCTAATCCAGAAATGAAATTTTTAATCCAAACAGCCTCTTTTGCAGCCTCACTTGCTGCAATATACTCAGATTTTGTAGTTGAGTCGGCAACGGTATCTTGCTTTGAGCTTCTCCAGCTGACAGCACCACCGTTCAAAACAAAAACAAACCCAGATTGCGATCTAGAATCCTGAGTGCTGGTCTGAAAAGCAGCATCGGCATAACCTTGTATGACGAGCTCTTCTTGACCACCATACACCAAGAAGTGATCCTTAGTCCTTCGCAGGTACTTTAGAATCCCTTTTACAACAGACCAGTGCTTCTCACCAGGGTCTTGCTGAAACCTACTGGTTATACTCAGTGCATGAGCAACATCCAATCTAGTACATAACATAGCGTACATGATAAATCCAATAGCAGATGCATATGGGATTCTACTCCTGTTGTCCCTTTCCTCTTTGGTTTTAGGGCACTGTTCTTTAGTCAAAGGAACTCCCAAAGCCAAAGGTATGTACCCTTTCTTTGAGTCTCCCATACTAAAACGCTTTAGTACTTTGTCTATGTACTTTTCTTGACTTAGTCCCAAGAGCCGATTCGATCTATCTCTATAGATTCGAATACCAAGTATTGTCTCGGCTTCACCTAAGTCTTTCATTGAGAAACATTTTTCCAACCATTGCTTAACCTTTTGCAATGTTGGAATGTCATTCTCAATGAGAAGGATGTCGTCCACATATAGGACCAGAAATACTACTATGCTCCCACTAACCTTCTTGTACACACAAGGCTCATCTTCATTCTTGATGAAGTCAAATTCTTTGACTGCCTCATCAAAACGAAGATTCCAACTTCGGGATGCTTGCTTTAATCCATAAATGGATTTTTGAAGCTTGCAAACCTTCTTAGGATGCTTGGGATTGACAAAACCTCCAGGCTGTGTCATATACACATCCTCAAGTAAATTTTCGTTGAGGAAAGCAGTTTTGACATCCATTTGCCATATCTCATAATCATGATATGCAGCTATGGTAAGCAAGATCCTAATGGATTTGAGCATGACTACAGGCGAAAAGGTCTTGTCATAGTCTACACCATGAGTTTGTCGAAAACCTTTTGCTACTAGTCTACCTTTGTAGGTCTTATCAGCTTTGAGTTTGAATAGCCACTTGCATTCAATTACCTTAGCACCTTTCAGTGGATCAACCAAGGTCCAAACCTGGTTATCGTACATTGATTGCATCTCGAATTTCATGGCTTCAAGCCAATTTTCTGAGTCTGGGCTCTCAATAGCTTCTCGGTAGGTAGTAGGATCCTCACGATCTACTAACTCAATAGTGTCACTATCAGTGATTAGAAATCCATATCTCTCAATCTCCTGATGTACCCTACCGGACCTTCTAGGTTCTTGTGTAATGGGTTCTTGTTCCACAACTGGTTGTGAACTTGATCCCATTTTTAAACCATCCTCTATAAGAGTTTGTGGTGCTTGAATTTCTCCAAGTTTTACTTTACTCCCACTGTCTTTCTTGAGAAGGAACTCCTTTTCCAAGAAAACAGCCTTGCGAGCAACAAATACTTTGTTCTCGGCTTGTGAGTAAAAGTAATATCCCTTTGTTTCTTTAGGATAACCCACAAACAAGCAGACACTGGATTTGGACTCTAGTTTGTCAAATGTTAATTTCTTAACATGTGGTTCACAACCCCAAATCCTGAGAAAAGACATATTGGGTTCTTTCCCAGTCCATACCTCGTATGGTGTCTTCTCAACTGCTTTAGTTGGAGTACGGTTCAATAGAAACGCAGCAGTTTCTAATGCATAACCCCAAAAAAGAGATAGGAAGATTAGCTTGACTCATCATAGATCGAACCATGTCCAACAGAGTTTGATTTCTCCTTTCGGACACACCATTCCATTGAGGTGTTCCAGGAGGAGTGAGCTATGAAATAATACCACACTCCTTTAGATGATTGTCAAACTCTTCGCTTAAGTATTCGCCACCTCGATCTGATCGAATGGCTTTTATACTTTTGTCAAGTTGGTTTTCTACTTCGTTCTTAAACTCTTTGAATTTCTCAAAAGTTTCAGACTTGTACTTCATTAGATAGACATAGCCATATCTACTGAAGTCATCTGTGAATGTCACGAAGTAGCTAAAACCACCTCTGGCATGTGTACTTAAAGGTCCACATACATCGGTATGTATTAGTTCCAATAAGCCATTAGTCCTCTCACCTTTTTGTTTAAAAGGACTCTTTGTCATTTTTCCATGCAAACATGGCTTGCATGTGTCATAAGACTCTAAGTCGAATGACCCAAGCACTCCAGTTTTGTGGAGTCTTGAAATGCGTTTTTCGTTTGCATGTCCTAAACGACAATGCCAAAAGTAAGTAGGGTTCAATTCGTTTGATTTAACCCTCTTTGTATTAATGTTGTATATTGACTCTTTGTTTTGTAAATCAAGGATATAAAGGCCATTTTGCAACATGGCATTGCCATAAGAAATGCCTTGGCGACGAATATGAGCATTGCCATTTTTAATAACAAAATCAAATTCATCATTATCCAAACATGAAACTGAAATAATGTTTCTGCTCATAGTAGGCACATAATAACAATTATTCAAAACAATACAAAGTCCGAAAGGTAAAGTAAGGTGATAGTCGCCTATCTCCATGGCAGCAACTCGTGCTCTATTTCCCACACGGAGGTCCACTTCATTCTTCCCAAGTAACCTCCTATTTCTTAGCCACTGCACATTTGAACAAATGTGAGAACCACAACCGGTATCCAATACCCAAGTGGTAGAAATAGAAAGGTTAATTTCAACAACAAAAATACCAGAATTGAACGCCTTGGCTCCATTTTTCTTTTGTTCTTCCTTGAAGAGAGCGCAATTCTTCCTCCAATGCCCTATCTTGTTGCAATGGAAGCAAGTGCTCTCACTCTCTTTGAGTTTTGGCGCCTTGGGCTTGGATTGGGCCTGAGGTGCACTCCCAACTGACTTGGATTTTCCTTTTCCCTTTCCCTTTCCCTTAGCAGTTCCCTTCTTAATTCCCTTTTGAACCATTAGTACGGGATTAGTCTTTCGAATGTTCTCTTCAGCATTCTTAAGCATCCCATGAAGCTCAGTGACTGACTTGTTCATTGCATGCATGTTATAATTCATCACAAATGGATCATAAGCAGCAGGCAATGATCCTAAGATCAAGTCAGTGGCCAATTCCTTTGGCACTAGTACCTCAAGCTCCTCAAGAGTATCAAGATACCCTTTCATCTTGAGTACATGGGTACTAACAGGAGTACCCTCAGCCATCTTGCAAGAAATTAAGGCCTTTGTTGTCACGAACCTCTCGTGACGAGCTTGCTCTTGGAACATCTCCTTGAGGTGCACCATGATCGCATAGGCCTCTTGGTCCATAAATTGCTTTTGCAATTCAGGCACCATAGTGGCTAGCATCAAATAGGTCACATCATTAGAGTCACTTTTCTTGGTCTCAAAAGTTTCCTTTTGAACCACAGAAGCGTTCCTAGCAGGTTCCTCAGGTAAGGGTGCATCCAAAACATACGACTTCTTCTCTTGCTTAAGAACTATTCTTAAGTTTCGAGACCAGTCTATGAAATTGGTGCCATTCAATTTGTCCTTTTCAAGGACCGATCGCAATGAGAAATTGTTGTTTGAAGATGCCATTTTCAATCTACAATAAAATTTAGCAAGATTAAATGAGGTCTTATTTATGATCCCATAAACCGAATTAATATCCCTTTAAAGAATTCGCGTTAGTGATTTAATGTGGGCCAAGATCCACTTTTCACAATAACTTATTAGTCAAGCTGAGCTTGTACACCTAACAAGTTAAGTTACTTAGGTAGGAAAACTCCAATCATGTCTCATACATGACTCTTGGATCAAATGGGCTAACATCTTAAGATGTTATAGCACAACCCATTTATTAGTTGCCTAGGTCCGGGCATCCCTTTCCATGATAAGTCCAACCTACATTCACAACCCATGCCTCACAAAGATAATCGAGCGCATCTAGGACTTCTAGTCTGCGTGATCGATGATCGATGCCTTGACATGTTTCGAATTAGGAAGGCAACTTTGTGACTTACTATTTTAGGGATTCATTTTATTACGGCTTACATGGCATACGCTTTGTCATCCATACATAGCATGCATATATAAATAATTGCATAAAGTAAAGCGTGACAAACATGGGCCCAAAAACCTACAACTAAGATTCTATACTATTACATAAGAATCTTCGAGTTGGGCTTCACCACTCCGGTGGGCTTCGTCTTGATTTACAAAGTCTTCAAGTATATTCTATTCTAAGAAATAAATGAAAAACTTTTACAACAAAATATAATGGCTCGCAGGCCATATTTAATTACAAAACCCAGGGCCCATGAATGCACCATGCATATCCATTCATCACACCAAATTAGCAAATAAATATACATAGCATTCATGGATAAAACAAAGTCTAATTTTAATTAATTTAGCCAAGCCCATTAATGGAAATTGTGTACTTGAACCTTTAAGAGAAGACCCCATGACGGGCCTGGGCCAAAGCCCAATGAACTAAATTCTCTTATTGAATAAGTTCTCTTAAAAGCCCAAAACACTAACTAGTTAGATTTGTGCGATAAATCAACTCTAGTATAATTTTCAATTTTGCCATTTTTAATTTTATGTCATACAGCCCATAAACATTAAAAATGCATATAATATGTGCTAACATGAATTAAAAATATAAAATCATGAAGAACACATATATGGTACACGACATTCATGCAAAAACAAACAAACAACAAAAACTAGTTGTTTAATGATTATGTAATGCCATAAAATGCACAAACATTTAAATCAATTTTATGAGTCATTTAATAATCTAAATAAGTTCATAAATATTGATTTAATATTCTGTACCAATCTGATCTAAATGTGTTTTTACCATTTTAATCAAAACAAAACAAACAATCTTGATTAAACATGTAACAAACACAAACTAGTCATAGTTTTAAGTGATTTTAAAATTAATCAATTAAATTGTCATGGACCAGAATTAAAACCAAATTTAAAATATGTCCAGACCTGATATTTAATCTTTAAAAATCACTTACAAACATGCCAAAAACGTTTTTACATTTAATTTTGAAAACTAGTTGTTAAAATAGCAATTTACATGCCAACAAGCACCTAGTTTCATAATTAACATGTACCATCAAGTATAAATAATTAAATCCGACCATTACCAGCCCTAATAACATCTTAGGATAGTATATTAACATGTGATATTAATTATAATACCTATCTAATCAATTAAAATCGTTTTTACACGAAAACAATGCAAAAAACTCAAAATAGAAAATTTCAGATTTGCATGTTTTCATAATGACGATTTTTAATTAATTTTTTCATGCATCTAAAGCACTAAAATAAGCATGTTTAGTCTCTGATACCACTGATGGAATATGACATGGTATGTTTGTGATGATGGCACAGCGGAAAACAAAAATTTTTATCATACATACCATACAATTCCGAAGCAAGAAACGAAACATGCAATTTTAGGGTTGTAGAACTTACAACTTATGATGCCTTTTGAAAATTGAATTTGATGATGCCCAGCAACTAAGGTGACTTTATCCGCCTTAGGTCTCGATCACCAATGCCAAGGAATAGCCTTTTACGCCACTCCCTCTATTCTCACACACACACTTGCACCGACGGCTTAAAATCAAGATTGCTAGCTCTCTTTTAAGTATTGTGTAATGGCTATAGTTTGAAGCTACAAAATTTGATTTTGTACTTCTCTTAGGTTGCTATTACTACCTAAGAACACAAGAGAATGAGGAACTATCCTTTCTCCTTATGAAAAATTGGGCCAAAAGAATTGAGAGAGGGAGATATGAATTCACGCCAAAACCATAGAATATTAGGGTTTCACGCCAACTTTTCTTTATTTTTTTTCTAGGGATTTATTTCTTTATATATCATTATCTTTTAGGCAAGTGTTTTGATCTGAATTTACTACCTTAAGATAATTAATTCAAACTCTATCACTTCCTAAAGATAAGTAATATATTTTGAATTAAACTCCTTTGAATTTAAAATTCAAATTTGAAATAAAACATAAGACATTTAATTAAATGAAATCACTTAATTTAAATAAATAGCATGTGCCGAAATTCCTTGATTTCCCTCTTGGAATTTCGGCCACTTCATTAAATATATAAGTGATTTAATTTAATTTAAATTCCTTTAGGCTTTAATACTCAATTAACTTAATTAATGTAACATAATTAATTAATTGAAATTAAACCTTGTGGGCTGAATTTCTCTCTCTCATGGACCAAAGCCCAATAGCAATTTTATAACCCATTACATACATTAATTTGACTTTAATTAAAAGCCCAAATTAATGCCCAATACTTAATTTAAGTATTTTAAGCCCAATGCTTTGTGTGCGATCCTATAGGTCCATTTAATGTTGGCAATGAATTAATAAATTAATTCAAAGACTATATATATTCTCTAGCAAGATATTATAGCATTCCAAATTAAATGAAAATGCATATGGCATTTAGTGACCTAATGCAATTTTGTATAGTCCCTTACCCATAAATATCAGAATTAATATAAGGCATGGAACTAGTCATCCTTATATATATTAATTCCTTTCTTGATATTCAAGTGACACTGAACTCTCAAATAAATAATGATTACTCATTATTTCATCTCGGTATGGCCATACACTTCTCAGTTCACTGATCAAGTGGCCGATGATATTTTCTCTCTTATTGAGAGGGGTAATCCCTTCACTTCTCTCATGCTCTCTAATATGAATTAATGCATACCCAATCATACCCGTACTTGTCACTCTGTTACGAGCACGTTAGGTGTATGTCAAAGTACACAGTAATTCATAAAGAGTTTCATAGAGATTTCAGGTCTAAGAACTCCGATACAAAACTTGCATATAAGAAACACTTATGACTTGTACTATGTAGTGTTCTCATGAGCAGATCGTATCCAGATACCATGTTCTTTAACATGTATCTATGATTTCTGATTGACACTCTTGTCCTAATGATCCGTAAGACAGAACTCATAATATTAGAGAGAGCATACTAGTCTTAATTCATTGTTATTTTCATAACAATGACTGACTAGGGATATTTGGAATGATGTCTCATTTGTTTCAAGGTCTTACAACCATGTGCCTCACACATGATAACTTAAATCGAAACAACACTCTTGGATAGTTTTATCAATTAATATGCATAGGAATACAAAAGATAAAACAAATGCCTTATTTTATTAATTCAAAGTGCTTTATTACAATGCATTGGGGCTAGGGCTTACACTAATAACAAATGCCTTTCTACATAAAGATCTCAAAGAAAAAGTCCTTATGAAACTTTCGTTTGGATATCCGTAATATGGTGATCCAAACTTGGTATGTAAATTTCATAAATCCATATATAGATTAAAGCAAATTCCATAAGTATGGCATGCCATGTTGAGTTCAACTTTTGAAGGACTTGGATTCTCAAAAAGTAATGCTGATTCATCACTATCTGTTCAACTTGGAAAGATTGAAAAGTTAATGGTGCTTATATGGGTAGATGATCTTGTTATGACTCAAAATAATGAAGATTCAATCAACAAATGGAAGAAACATCTGCAATAATTATTTCCAGTTAAGGATCTTGAGCTATTGAAGTACTTTCTTGGAATTGAGATGGCAACTTCCAACAAAGGTTTCCTCTTTAACTAATGCAAATACATTCTGGATTTTATTCAAAAAAACAAGTGTGATAGATTCAAAACTTGCATCTATTCTTTAGACAGTAAATTAAAGATTGATTTGAATAAAAAACTCTCAATGGTCCCAATTACTATCAAGTGGGGAAGCCCTTGTTTCGTCATCCTTAATGCACTCCTTATATTTTTAGAGTTTAACTACTAAGATGAAAGCCAAAGGTGAGTCTCATATGTAGATGAAAGAAGATATGATCATCATAATATACTTTCACATATCCACCCTTCTTTAGTTGACTTTGTCTTGTACCACTGAGACCCTAACCCTAGAGTGAATCTACTTTGTCTCTACTTATATGGGTCACCCAACAAAAAAGAGAGATAAAAAGCTTGTGGAAAACTTATTTATTTAACTATTACTAGACCTCATATATCGTATATTGTTAGACTCATTAGTCAGCATATGCATGCTCCAATTGTTTATTATTTAAACATGGTGAAAAGTATTCTACATTACCTGAAAGGATCAAATAGTCATGGGATTCTTATGACTTAAAATGGACACACCAATGTTGAAGGCTATTAATTTAGATTGGGCCGAAAATGCAATCGACATATGTTCAACTACCTGATATTATAGGTTGGAGGTAATTTGGTCTTATGGAAAAGCAAGAAACAACATGTAGTAGCTCGCTCTAGTGCGAAGGTGAGTACAAAGCTATGACAACTGTTGCATGTGAACTTGTCTAGCTTCAATACCTTCTTTCTGATTTGGCCAGTCCTTATGATACTCTAATGACTCTATTTTATGACAACCAAGTAGCTATGCACATTACAACAAATCCTGTGTTTCACAAAAGAACAAAATATATCAAGGCCGATTGTCACTACATTCGATGCCAAGTTCATTTAAAGCTTATTAGAACACTTTATGGGCGATCTCATCATGATCACTTGGCATATGTGTTCACTAAGTTCATACCTTCAGCTCAAATTCTAGTGATTGTTAAGCAAGCTTGGATCCATTAATCTTTTGGATCTACCTTGAGGGGGAGTGTTGATAGATACTTGACGAATTCTACATATTTTATTTGGCAAATAATTGGGAAATCATTCCATTTGTACAACTATATATAGCAACTTTATATTCATATATTTGACTAAGGTTTAAATGCTTTACTATATATATGATTGTAATTTATACAGAACATCTAATATAAATCAATTCTTCTTTCAAACTTTCTTTTTCTTTATATTTTAAAAAAATTGCTATTAATATTGATAGAACATGGTTGAAAATTTACTATGAAAATAGTTAACTTGGGTTGTAAAATTGGACACAAATCTCTCAACAAGAGATTGCCTAACCAAAAGATACATTATGAAGATTTAAAGAAGTTAATATCCTATAAAATAGATTGTAACAAAAAATGACACATCCAGCCACTAAAGATACTGAAGCATTGTAAGAAGAGCATTCCTAATTGCTAAGCCTTTTGAAAGTAAAATGTTTTTGTATCGAAATAAATCTAGCTTCTAAATTTTTGTATCGAAAAAATCTAACTTTTCAAAAAACTGAATAATCATGATGATTGAGGAAAATAATCATAACACTATCACATTGATTAAAAGCATCTACTTTAATTTTTAGGATGAGTATGAATCGATTAATTAATTAATCAGTAAAAAAATTAAGCAAGTTATTAATATTATTTTTTTAAAAAAATCAATAATTATTAACCAGTCTATTATATTTGGTTAATTAATCCATCGATTTCGATTTTTTTAGTTTGTTTAATGAATATTTTTCAGTTAATTATTAAAATTTATAACATAAAATTATAAAAAAAAATAATTAGGTAAAGTTTAATTAAGTTTAAATGTACAAAGTAATTTAAAATAAAAATTACAAAATAAATATAATTTACTGGCCAAAATACATATACAACAAATTAACAGCTAATGTTTGTAAAATAGGTGTGATATTTGTTGAAAATTAATATATTTGATTTTAAGTCAAATAAATTTTAGATAATATTAAATGTTAAAACATAATCTCTAAAATATAAAAATATAATTAAATTCTATTATATATAATAAAAAATAACATATATAAAATTTAATCGGTTATTATATATAAATATTACTATATAATTAAAGAGATTAATATAATATAAATTTAGTTTAAAGTATTATATAAATTTTATAGAAAAATATAAAAAAATTAAGGTATAAAAATAAAAATACAATTTAAGTATATTTTAAAATATTATTTTATGTAAATTTAAAGAGAAATAGAAAAAAATTTTAATGTATATATATATATATATATACAAAAAAAAAACAGATTAATTATGAACTAACGATTAATCAGTACCAAAAAATTAAAACTTTAATAAAAAATATAAAATATAAAAATTAAAAATTATAACTGAATTTATCAAATTAAATAATAAAAAAAATTAATTTAATTTTAGATCGATTTTACGATTAACTATATTTTTTATTTTTTTTGGCTCATCCCAATTAATTTTAATAGAAAATTGAATTTGAAATCTTTGCAGTTCTCACAGTTAATAAGTAAAGCCTTTTTTTTTTATCTTATTGAGGAAAAAAGTTATATTTTTATTTCTTAACAAAAAGGACTTGTGGATAAATTTTGGTAAAAAAGAAAAGCAAAAGACGGGATGGAGAAGTGCGAATTAAATGGTCACACATGCCTTAACTTCTTGGTTATTGACTTGGTATGTGTGGCATTTAAAGTAGAAACTTGTAAACCACTACTTTCCACCATTCTTTACGTATCTGCATTTTACTAAAACAACCCAAAAGTCTTCTATTCATTTAATCAGCATTTCTAAATTCTACGCGGCATGGCCGCACCTTTTGTTAGGGGTAAGCAAAAATCGAATCGAATCGATCGATTTTTTTAATTTAATTTAATTTTTAATGTTAAGAAATTTTGATTTTTTGATTCGTTTTGGTTTTTGAAGGAGAAAATCGTATAGAAACCAAATCAAATCAAAATTTATATAATTATATATTTTTTTGATTTTTTATTGAATAATTATTTTATACATGTATATTATTTTATTTTTAGTTGTAAATTATATGAGTACATTTATTAATCATTAATATCTATTTTTAGGTAATAATTTAGAATTTTGACGAGTAAATTAAAAATCGATTAAATAAAAAAATTTATTTAATGATTTTATTGTATTATTTATTATATATTTTGGGATTATTTCTTTAATCTGAACTTTTATTTGTATAATTTAGATGTTTTTACTTTATTATATTATGATTTATAATTTTTTATAATTTTTAGACACAATATTTTTTATTTTTAAAAAAATAATTTTAAATTTTGGTTTTTCGATTAACTAAATCAAACCGATCAAAAATTTTGATTCGATTTAAATTTGGTTATTCTAAAATTTCGGTTCAGTTCGATTGATAAAAATAATAAAACTTCGATTTTCGATTATTTTGGTTCGATTATTGAACCGAACCGACCATTGCTCTCCCCTACCTTTTGCCGCATTTCCTCCAAAACTACTTATATGGAGACTATTTAATTATAATTTTTATTTTTTGATGAAGCTTTTGAGCATAAATCCGATATTATTACCATTAGTATAATTTTTTTGTAAACCATTATGTGTTGTGTGTGTGTATATATATATATATATATATATATATATTTGAAAATTACTAATTTAATTATATTTTGAATTCGCACCAAATAAATTTATAAAAAATAAAATATTTATTATTAAATATTTAAAATTACATCATATATAGAGTTCGAACTTAAAACTTCTAATTGAAAAAGAAAATTCATTCCTGTATCCTCCTTCATTTCGTGATCTTCTTTCCTTCTTAAGCAATTGAATATATGAAACATGGAATATATGCAATTAAGCTAGTTGTCCTTTTTGTACGGTAAAACTGGTTAGAGTTATGATTACACTATAGGAGCCAATAGAATGCAACCATATAAAAAAGTACAAAAAAATGATATTTACATAATAATTACTTATAATTTTTTTAATACAGCAGCATGTCATTGATTCGGTTCATGAACAATCTACCCATATAAGAAACTGCAAAATTATTCAAATTCAAATCCATAAATAATTACTTGCATTGCATTTATTATAATTGCTGGACTAACAATTCAGTATTGGGCTCTAACAAAAGATTTGTTTTGAATATATCATATTTTTAATGGAATTCAAAAATACATGTAAAATGGTAAATTTAAAGATTAATTTCATCTACTCTTTCTACTAGCTTATTACAAATAATTTGTTTGTAAAAAATAAATAAATTTATTTTGATAATTATCAATTATTTATATGATTATCAAACTCATTATTCTTCCTATTCTAGTAGAAGTTCACTTCGTATATTTTGTACCTATTCAGTATAGACAATCAATAAAAGAAAATTCTTTATTAATATTATATCTGTATTTTTTTAATTAGTTTTACAATACGTTATCAGTACGATAACCTTTATTGATTATTGAAAATCGATAGTTTACGACAAGCCAACTCGAAAGAATCAAGAATTCTAATTTATAAAACTTAATGGTAAATTATCTCAAAATTATTTTTTATTTTATTTTATAAATGTATAATGTCAATCATTATATATTAAGTAGAAGAATTGTGTGTTGTGTGTGAACGTGCACACTTTGGAATATAAATATATATCGAAATTGGAAATACTTGATGTTTTCACATATAAGACTATAAAATGCCTTAAATGGTTTACCATTCGATTCTATTGATTTGTTATAATAAACCATATTAGATTGGATTATTTGTTATATTGTGATAAAGCCCGAAAAATCTTTATATGTAAAAAGGAGAGTTAGCAGCTAATGATTCGGTCGGATGACAGAACCTACAAGAAGGAGTGTCTGATTGGACTCAAACTTTAGCACTTTGAAGCTTAAGTCAGTAGCTTTTAGAGAAAGAGTGTTTAGAGAGAGAGTCTCATATGTTCAATACCTGGAACCCTTATTTTTTTGGCTATTTATAGGAGATAAAAGAGGGGTACTTGAGTACCTCGAGGAGTGATAATCGGCGGTAGGAGCAGGTGAGTGGCGATGTGACAGGGGACAGGTGGAGCGTATGGACGTTAGCTTGTGTCAGTGGACTGACAGGACGTGTTGTCTCATCAGTCCGATAAGACATCACCTTCCTGTCTCGTCTTTCCAGCTCATACTTTTATCCTTTTTGTTAATGGGCTTAGGCCATACCAAGTATTATTGGACCGACTTGATTAGACATTTGGAGATATTTTTTCTATAGTTATCACTTGTACCCCCTCCGAACAGTCTGATCGGGTGATTAAAGCTTTTTGGCTGGATTTTTGAATTTTTAGGAGACGTCCATCTGAAGAGACACGTCTGTTCAACTCAGACAATTGTTTTGCATTTAATGCCAGTGCGCGTGCCGAGGGCGATACTTTGCTCTCCGTAACCGCAATAATGGATTGAAGACACGTGAAGATCATCCAATGGAGAGGCGATTGGAGTATTCTAGAAGCTTTTCGCCTATAAATAGGTGACTTCAGTGTTAATTTTCGTTATTTTTCAACGATTCTTAGTATAATTATGCAGAATTTTCTTTGTAAATTTTGCCATTTGAATCCCTTAGCAAAAATTTCTTGAGGAAAGTACTTCAAATTCCAAATATTTTCAGAGAGTATGCGAAATTACCTAAGTAAGTAAATAATTCCTGCCTTTTATTCTCTTCCTTATTCATAATATTATTTTTTATTTCTCCTCCTCCATCAAAGATGTCTTCAAGCAGTAGCCAGTCTATAGATAGGAGTTTTCTCGAAGTTTATAAAGATCGTAAGCCCGTGGCTCGCCCTTCGAGATTCACGGAGGAGGAAGTGGCTGAGATCCCTTAACGATACAATCTTTTCAAAGAGATTTCTGTGATGGCCTGCCCAAATTTCATGCCAATGATCGAGGGACCTTTTGGGCGTGAGGATAATGAGTGGTTCATTCGTTATCAGTGGAGCTTGGACGCTGGGTTGAGGCTTTCTTTTGGAGCCTTTAAGATAGCAATTTTGGAAGGCTATAAGATTACTCCCAACCAGCTGCATCCAAATGGGTGGAGAATAGTGATATGCTACAAGATCCTCTGCAAGATGGAATGAGTGGTGCCAACTCTGGATTTTTTTCCTCATTTTTTCTGTATCCCGGGCTGGAGTGATGGCACAAAATATTTTTTTAACAGCCGATCGCATAGGAAGTTGTTCAACGTACTGCCATCCATGAAAGGTTTTAAGAAAGATTCTTTTTAGCGGGAATGGCCGGTAGATTTGAAGCATCGTTGACCTGGTCGAATGTAGCTGTTGCTTTGAAAGACCAAGCTGTTGGGCAGTCTATCTATGAGACCGAAATTGAAAAGCTATTGAGTGTCGTGGCAAGGTAAGGAAAATCCTACGACTCCAATTATCTTTTAGGCACTCCGGTCGGGCCATCAAACTTCGATGCTACCATTGACGCAGAACATGAGCATCATAGTTGGAGTGTGGGAGAAGTGCTTTATAGATAATCATGCATTGAATGTTCATAAAATATATCAGCTAGAGAGAATACTTATCTTTTATTTTTGTGATGCAGCTGTAGACGTGATGAGTAAGGGAGACGACATTGTTAAACAACTAGCCGACTAGGCTAAGGCGAGAATTGAGGTAGAACGGCCGCTAAGGAGGAGAGGAGATCGAAAAAGAGAAAGTTCATGCCTTCTTCAGAAGCTCAAGCTTTTGATCCCTCTGTAAGTGCTCCTATTTCTCATCCTTCTCAGACCCTTCCGGGATTCGCTGCTGCTAAACCTTTATTGGAGGTTCAGTGCCTCCTTCGACATTTCCTTTTGAGGGATGAAATTGATTCAGAGGAAGAGCAACCAGCTCTACTTCGAAGGGAATCAGCTAAAGCAAACGTGCCCCCAATAGATGAAGCTGCTCAATAAAGGATTGAAGAGGCAGCCAGGAAAAAAGTTACCGACCTGGTAGCCATGGTGGATGCGAGGATTGCCGCAAAAGGCAAAGAATCCATTCGGGACGAGTCGGCTCAGAGTGCCACCACAAGAATCTCTGAGAGACGGGCCACATCACTAGAAGATATTTTGAAAAATCAATTTGGCGACAGCTGGTCTATTAATAGTAAGGCGGTATCGAGCTTTTTGTGCTGGGATATGCTTCAAGAGGGCGACTTCAAGGTAATGGGGGATTCCAACACACTTGCCCGAGAGTACAGCCTTTTTCAGCAGCAAAGTCTGGAGGTATTTTTTAAAATTTTCATACTGAATGATCTTGCCTCGCTCTTTCTTCTATCTGTTGTCTTATTGGTTAATTGATCCTTCTTTTTTTCCTTTTGTCTTTCAGTTAATAAAGAGGGTTTGCATTTGCACAGTATGGCTGCTCTCTGTTGGGGGAAATATGAAGATGTCGATTGGGTCAGGAGCAAGGAAGAAGCTAAATATGACGCAGCTAGGAAGGAGTCTCTGCTTGCCCAGTCAGAGGTTGATAAACTGAAGAGGGAGGTTGCTCGTCTTTCTTAAGACCCAAAAGCTCGGCAGAGAGAGGTCAACCATCTTAAAGGGGACGTAGCTCGTTTAACTGTCGAAAATGCCTTAGGACAAAAATTTAAAGAATAGGCAGCTAGATTGAGGGGGGAGTGCACACGTCTGTCTGTCGAGTGTTCAAAGGCCAACGATGAGCGTGACCTTCTGCGCGACGAGCGAAATTCACTGTAAGCCGCCTTAGCGGAATAGAGATGGCATAGGGTAAAAAGCTTGAGGGTGAGCTAACCACCCAAATAGAAGAGCTTCTAGACCAGTTGGGAGAGGCCTAAAGGTGGTTATTGACTCGGTTGATTTATACAGCCGAGCAGTGCTTTTCTGAGGCTAACCTTAGCTGGATGGAGGACCCCGTGATTTTGCCCGACCCTCATTCCAGTGATAATGAAGAGAAAGCTTTCCAAAATCTCACATCATCTCTGCCAATCTCTGGAGCACACCCGATTAAGCCAGAAGCAGCTATTTCTGTGGCAGCCCCAGAGTCTTCTCATTCTTTAGCCAATATGGATGTGCCTCCTATAGCTTTCAATTGCATCTTTATGCTACAATTCTCATTTTAGGTAGTATTTATCATAAAATCAATTAAGGAGAAAAATATTAAATCGGCTGAGGAGAGAATATGTAAAATCCACTATAGAGAATGTATAAGATCAACTAAGGAGAACACTTCCTGAATTTTAAGATGTTTTTCAAGCATTGCAGTACACAACTCTTAGGATTCAATGATCGCTTAATCCGATCAAATTTGGAAGATAAATCTTTCATTCAGGTCATGAGTTGTGACTTAGATTTGTGGCGTCAAGCACAGTAAGTGACTTTTCAATCTATCTTTTGATTAAAGTATTATCCAATCGGATATAAAGATTTATTATTTGTAGGAGAGTCATGCATAGGAATGACCTTTCGATCTTGCATTATTTTGAAGATTTGGTGATTTTAAGCATCGAGTGCCCAGGAGAGATAATGAAATCAATTGTTGATCTTTGCATCTTAGGTACGAGATGACATCGAACCTAGCGAATAAGTTAATGGAAATTAAACGCATGCGCCCGCATCTTGGGCTCGAGATGAATGTTGAGCCTAGCAGAGGAACTTATTCCATAAATGAATAGGTTGCAACTTTCATCTCTTTGGCTACGTCGAGCCTAGCAGATAAGTTGAACCCTTAATGATTTGTCGATCGGGACGTAACATCGATCGAAATTAAGCCCTCAGTCTTAGATGTGACGTCGATTGAAATTCAAGCTATTTCGTCCACACTTTGGCAGTTGGAATGATATCGACTGATCGGTCTATGCCATTAGCAGTTTTGTGGAGATTGTTCGTTCCGAAGATATTTTTGGCCAAATGCCCAAGAGATTTGGCGATTTTGTATTTAATTATAGACTTTCACATTTTAGGTTCGGAATAGATATCTGTAATGCCCCTCAATATACCCTAGAAGAATTATCACTAATTAATTATTAGTGTCCATGTTTAATTGTGTGCATGAGTGTAGAGAAGGACATAATTGAAAAGCTAAAGGGTAAGTTTTGGGGAAGATTTTAAAATATAGTAAGTTAAAGGACCCATTTGCAAATAATGAAGTTTTGTGACATTTGGACCAATTGGGAGTTTAAGAGAGGGAGATATTTTTTTGGTTGTTGGAGAGATGGCCGGCCACCCTTGGTCTTCATCTTCATCCTCCATTCTTCTCTCTCTAACCCTAAACTCTCTCTCTCATCTTCTCTCTCTAGATTTCTTTGTTTTGGGCTAAGGAAAAGAGAAGTTTTACTTGGATATTTGAGGTTAAGGTAACTTGTTTCTCCTTGATGTGTATATTTCATTGTATAGTTTGGTAGGTTTTCATAGAGTTGTCCTATATGTTTTAGAAGGAGAACCAAGCAAGAGAAAGGGGAAGGAAACTCTTCAAGGTTGAAGAGAAAGGAGGAGCTCAACAAGGTATGGGAACTTAGAATTTTGTATGTGTATATGTATATGTATAAATATTGACTTGTCATGAGAGAGATCTTGAGTGCCTCTCTCATGTGTTTATGGATGATTTAAAGCTTAGAGGGGTTTAAAATTGAAAGCATGTGAGTTTTGGTTGTCAATATGAAAATCTGTTTTAAAAATCATTTGACTAGTCTGTACACTTTTGCTCATATCTTGAGCTATAGTTGTTCAAAAGATGAAATTCTAGTTGCTATAGAAACTAGACTTACATGCCTTGATTTTGTTAGAAGAAACTGAAATCTGATTTTCAATGAATGATAGTGAAAATCGGTATTCAAATTTGATTGTGTTTGTGACTTTTGCCTTTTTGAGCAGTCTGTGGTTTTTCTTGAATAAATAGAGTTTTACAGGTCCTATTGAAATGATTTTTGGTGTTTTGGAAACTAGAAACGTAGGCCTACGACTTTGTTGAAGGCCACTTTGGCTAAAACTGTTGTTTTTCAGGTCAAAAAGGGGATGGAAGTCGAGACTGGAAATCAGTCTCGAGACGGTTTAGGGCTCACGGTTACCATGAATTTCATAGTAACCGTGAGGTGCCTAAAATTTCAGTCCAAACTAAAAGTATTTACTGGACCACGGTTACTAAAGTTTCATAGTAACCGTGACCCAGTCTCGTAGCATTACTACACGATTACTACCCTGAGACTAGTAGCCGTGAGGTAATGAGCTTTTGGTCCAGAGACAAAATCCGAACTATCTCATGGTTACCAAGGAATTCTTAGTAACCGTGACCTGAGTTCACCATCCTACTTCATGGTTACTATAAAAATGTTGGTAACCGTGAGGTAGTTTGTTTTAGTCCAGAACCTAAGAGCCATATAGCTCACGGTTATTAGAAAATTAGTAGTAACCGTGACCCTTATTGCAAGTTGGGTCTCACGATTACTAGGAATTATTAGTAACCGTGACCCTCCCCTGTATTTTGAAAACTGTATTTTTCTTGGATTTATTTTAAGGTACAGACTTGTCTAAGACCTTCCTAAGCTTATAAATCATCCCAGATTTCAGTTGTGTGGCAAATGTATTCTCATAAATGCGAGTTGCTTATTGATCCAAAAAGGTGAGTTTCTATTACTCAAATAGAAACATACAGGAATTTATTTCAAATAAGTTACAGTATATGATATGTTATGCCTGCACATAGAGACTTGGTTGTGGATAGATAGGCATGCCTATAGGGTTATTGCAGCTGCTTTTGTTTGACTCTTATGAGTCTTCTGTTTGTCTCTACATGAGACTTTTGTTTAGACACCTACGGGTATCCTTCTGTTTAGATACCTACGGGTATCCTTCTGTTTAGATACCTACGGGTATCCTTCTGTTTTGATACCTTCGGGTATCCATTGCACCCGTTATCCACACCCACAGGAAATTGTACGCAGGCTATTTGTGCAAATACATTATGAAGTCTGTTATTGTTCTAATTATACGATACTGTTATATCTTTATTAATCTTGTAAGGCATTGTATTTTATTATTATTGAATGCTTGGTGATAACTACTGTGAGTGGTTATCAAGGTGTTATTAGTTGTTCCCTACTAAGCTTTATATCTTAGCACGGGTGTTTATCCGTGTAGGTTCGCAGGGTAGAACTTTTGTTCAGGGACATAGCCAACAATCTCACAAGCCAACATCGGATTAGAAGTAGCATTTAATGTGGGAGATTCATTTTGTATCTCTTTTGGTTATAGCTGATGTATTTGTATATGTAAAGGCCTGTAATTATAAAGTTATGTAAAGAATGCTCAACAGCATGTGAAAGTATAATTTCATGATCATGCATGATATGCATAGAATGAATGTATGTATGCTTATATATGCATCATTAACATATAAGTCATAGCATTAAAGGAATTATTGGATGTAATTAGTAACATTAATCAGGATTATCTAGTATAGTCGTTACATTTTTGGTATCAGAGCGCCTTAGTTTAGGCGGTTCTGGCCGATAGGAATTTCAAGTGTCTTGGATATAGAATTTTGTTGTTGTTGGCTGATTGTAGCTGTCCCTGTGTTTCTTTGTTATAGTTAGAGATGGAAAGGTATCGTGAAGTTATAGATGAGTCGGCTGAAAGTAATTTGCCGGATCAATCGAATCCTTCTCAGCCGGAATCTTCTGCATCTACTAGAGGTGGTGCAGCTGCTGTTGAGTCTGGGGAAGCTTTGTTGAAGATTTCCCATGATATGGCTCAAATTTTGCAAAGGATGACTGCACCTAAGGCTCCAATTTTTGAAATCCAAAAGCATGGTGCAGAAGAGTTTCTAGGCTCTACTTGGGAAGAGTCTGAGAAAGCTGAGTTATGGCTTGAAAGATTGGAGCGGGTTTTCACAGAAGTCCAGTGCCCCGCTAGTCAAAAGGTAACTTGTGCTGTGTCCTTACTTCAGGGAGCAGCCTATGACTGGTGGAAACTAGTTCTGACTCAACCTCAGCTACCTGATTCCCTTTCTTGGGAATTCTTTGTAGCCGAGTTTAAAAGGAGATATGTGACAGAAGCTTATAAAGATGAAAGGTTGAAGCAGTTTCTGAATCTTAAGCAAAGAGGTATGTCAATGGCTGAATATGAAGCGGAATTCAGTCGCTTGAGCAAGTATGCACCAAAACCAATACTGACTGGGACTTTCAAGTGTCGCCAGTTTGAAGATGGATTAAATGATCAGATTCGGGATCATTTGATAGGGCCTATTTCATTGCACCCTGTGGATTATCATCAGCTGGTTCAAGCAGCTATTCGGGTTGAGAAATAAGAGAATATTAAAAGAGAAAGAGAGCAAAGAAGAAGAAGTTTTTCCCGGGGTGGTTCCTCGTCCAGGAAAAGATCGAGGTTGACTCAAGGAGATCAACCAATGTCATCCGGTAATCGCCCTGCATCTAGAGGTAGACAGTAGGGGGCTTTTTCTCCCGTCGGTTCAGGTAGAGGTGCTGCATCAGGACAAGGCAGAGGCCAAGCTCCAGAATGTACCTATTGTTTTAGGCGACATTGGGGCACTTGTAGAATGCTCACAGGTGGTTGCTTCAGATGTGGCAGCACGGAGCATTTTATAGCCAATTGTCCTATACCACAGGATCAAGTCTCAAGTCAACAGAGTAACCGAGGAGCTTCTAATGCACCTTCTTCAGGTAGAGGTCGGGGTAGAGGCAGAGGTGGATCGGGCTAGTTTAGAGCCCAGTCCAGGAATGTTTCTGAGTCGGTAGATCGACCTTTTGCTCCGACACCTTCTATTCGAGCTTATGCTATGAAAGGTCGAGAAGATGCTGATGCTTCTGAAGTTATAGCTGGTACATTCTCCCTCTTTGATAGTGATGTATATGTGCTTATAGACCCAGGATCTACACATTCATATATTTGCAATGGGGAGCTGGGTAGAAATGTATCTGTTGCTGATAATTTGAATTATGATATATGTATAATCAGTCCTTTGGGCCACAGTATTCATGTAAATAAAGTTCATAGAAATTGCCCAATTAGAATTCGAGAGAGAGAGTTCCCAGCTGACCTAATTGTTTTACCTTTCCATGAGTTTGATGTAATCCTGGGTATGGATTGGCTGTCTAGATATCATGCCATAGTGGATTGTAACGCTAAAACAGTACTGGTTAAGAACGATGGGGAAGTAGAGACATTAATTCAGGGTAGTTAGTCAAAACCCTTAACCAATGTTATCTCTGCTATAAAAGCGAAAATATTCCTTAGAAAAGGATGCAAAGCATATCTAGCTTTGGTTCTTGATTCTAAGAGGGAGACAATCGATCTTCAAAATGTTTTTGTGATTAAAGAGTTTTCTGATGTGTTTCCTGAGGAACTTCCGGGTTTGCCACCTGAGAGAGAAGTCGAGTTATCTATTGAGACTTTGTCTGGAACGACTCCTATCTCTAGAGCACCTTACAGAATGGCACCAACAGAACTGAAAGAATTAAAGGTTCAGTTGCAAGAGTTGTTAGATAAAGGCTTCATTAAGCCCAGTGTGTCACCTTGGGGCGCACCTGTGTTATTTGTTAAAAAGAAGGATGGTACCTTGAGAATGTGCATCGACTACAGACAACTTAACAAAGTAACAGTGAAGAACAAGTATCCGTTACCTAGGATTGAGGATCTTTTTGATCAGTTGCGGGGTGCAGGAGTATTTTCTAAAATTGACCTGAGGTCGGGATACTATCAACTTCGGATCAAAGACATGGATGTGCAAAAGACTGCCTTTAGAACTCGATATGGTCATTACGAATTCTTAGTAATGCCTTTCGGGTTGACTAATGCACCTGCAGCTTTCATGGATCTGATGAATAGGGTGTTCAGACCCTATTTAGATCAGTTTGTCGTGGTGTTTATAGATGACATTCTGGTTTATTCTCGTGATGAAGCGGAACATGCTGAGCATTTGAAAATAGTGTTACAGACTTTGAGAGAACAACAGCTTTATGCCAAGTTAAGCAAATGTGAGTTCTGGCTTAAAGAAGTTTCTTTCCTTGGGCACGTGGTGTCTTCTGAAGGCATCAGGGTGGACCCTAAAAAGATTGAGGCTATAGTAAATTGGAGACCGCCTAAAAATGTGCCAGAAGTCCGACGTTTCTTGGGCTTAGCCGGCTATTATAGGCGATTTGTGAAAGGTTTTTCAGTTATTGCCTCCCCGCTCACTAAGTTACTTCGAAAAGAAGCTAGATTTGAGTGGACAGATTGTTGTCAAGCCAGTTTTGATCAGTTAAAGAAGATGTTAACGGAAGCTCCAGTTCTTACCCAACCAATAACGGGTAGAGAATATGCTATGTATAGTGATGCCTCGAAAAGTGGTTTGGGATGCGTGCTGATGCAAGAAGGTAAAGTAGTGGCTTATGCATCCAGGCAGTTAAAGCCGCATGAACAGAATTATCCGACTCATGATTTGGAATTGGCCGCAGTTGTGTTTGCTTTAAAGATTTGGCGGCATTACCTTTATGGTGAAAGGTGCAGAATTTATACCGATCACAAGAGTCTTAAATACTTGCTTACTCAGCGAGATCTCAATTTAAGACAACGTAGATGGTTAGAATTATTCAAGGACTATGATTGTATCATCGACTACCACCCAGGAAAGGCTAATGTGGTAGCTGATGCTTTGAGCCGAAAGATGATGGCAACTATGTTATTACAAGGTTATAGATGGAGATTAGCATCTGATGGAGCTTTGTTAGCTCAATTGCGAGCTCGCCCTAATCTCAGGCAAACAGTTTTAGATGCACAATCAGATGATGTAAAGTTACAGCAGTTGGCTCAATCAGTTCATGCAGGAGGTCCGATAGAATATTCCATAGGAATAGATGGTGGTTTATACTATCGGAATCGGTTATGTGTGCCAAATGTCAAATAACTGAAGGAGGCATTATTGCGAGAAGCCCATAACACCGTATTTACCATGCATCCTGGTAGCAACAAAATGTACAGAGATTTGAAATAGTTTTATTGGTGGCTAGGAATGAAGAGAGATGTGACTGAGTATGTTTCCAAGTGTCTAACATGTCAGCAAGTAAAAGCAGAGCATCAACTTCCTTCGGGATTGTTGAATCCTCTTCCCATTCCTCAGTGGAAGTGGGACAATGTCACTATGGATTTTGTTACAGGTTTACCCACTACTCAAAGGAAATATGATGCAGTATGGGTCATAGTAGACAGATTGACAAAGGTGGCTCATTTTGTACCGGTTCGAACCAATTACTCAATGGACAAATTGGCTGAATTGTATATAGATCAGATTGTTAGACTGCATGGGGTACCAATCTCAATCGTTTCAGATCGAGATCCGAGATTCACTTCCAGATTTTAGAAAAGTCTACAACAAGCCTTAGACACAAAGCTTCTTCTTAGTATTGCTTTTCATCCTCAAACTGATGGGCAGTCAGAAAGAATCATACAAGTGTTAGAAGATATGTAAGAGGCTGTGTTTTAGATTTTCCTGGAAGTTGGGACAAATATGTGACTTTGATGGAGTTTGCATACAACAATGGCTATCAAACTAGCATTGGTATGCCACCATATGAAGCTCTTTATGGTCGGAAATGTAGAACTCCTTCCTGCTGGATGGAGTTAACTGAAAGTAAGTTGACAGGTCCTGACATTGTTAAAGATACTGAAGAAAAGATCCAACTTGTCAAGCAACGATTGAAAGAAGCCAGTGATAGACAGAAATCTTATGCGAATCTAAAAAGGAAGGACATTGAATATCAGGTGGGTGATAAAGTATTCCTAAAGGTGTCCCCATGGAGAAAAGTACTTTGGTTAGGAAAGAAAGGAAAACTCAGTCCTCTGTTTATTGGTCCTTACAGAATTTTAGAACGAATTGGACCGGTAGCCTATCGACTGGATCTTCCTAATGAACTATCAAAATTGCACAATGTTTTTCATGTTTCTATGTTTCGACGGTATCGATCTGATGAGTCACACATCATACCAGTGCAAGATATCAGTGTCAGAACTGATTATACATATGATGAAGTGCCTAAACAGATTCTAGCCAGGGAAGTTAAACAGTTAAGGAACAAAGAAATCCCCCTAGTCAAAGTGTTATGGCAACACCATGGAGTACAAGAAGCAACTTGGGAACCTGAAGCGGCTATGCGGGCTCAACACCCTCAGCTCTTCAGTACAGGTATGAATTTCGAGGACGAAATTCTTTTAGGGGGAGAGAGTTGTAATGCCCCTCAATATACCCTAGAAGAATTATCACTAATTAATTATTAGTGTCCATGTTTGATTGTGTGCATGAGTGTAGAGAAGGACATAATTGAAAAGCTAAAGGGTAAGTTTTGAGGAAGATTTTGAAATATAGTAAGTTAAAGGACCCATTTGCAAATAATGAAGTTTTGTGACATTTGGACCAATTGGGAGTTTAAGAGAGGGAGATATTTTTTTGGTTGTTGGAGAGATGGCCGGCCACCCTTGGTCTTCATCTTCATCCTCCATTCTTCTCTCTCTAACCCTAAACTCTCTCTCTCATCTTCTCTCTCTAGATTTCTTTGTTTTGGGCTAAAGAAAAGAGAAGTTTTACTTGGATATTTGAGGTTAAGGTAACTTGTTTCTCCTTGATGTGTACATTTCATTGTATAGTTTGGTAGGTTTTCATAGAGTTGTCCTATATGTTTTAGAAGGAGAACCAAGCAAGAGAAAGGGGAAGGAAACTCTTCAAGGTTGAAGAGAAAGGAGGAGTTCAACAAGGTATGGGAACTTAGGATTTTGTATGTGTATATGTATATGTATAAATATTGACTTGTCATGAGAGAGATCTTGAGTGCCTCTCTCATGTGTTTATGGATGATTTAAAGCTTAGAGGGGTTTAAAATTGAAAGCATGTGAGTTTTGGTTGTCAATATGAAAATCTGTTTTAAAAATCATTTGACTAGTCTGTACACTTTTGCTCATATCTTGAGCTATAGTTGTTCAAAAGATGAAATTCTAGTTGCTATAGAAACTATACTTACATGCCTTGATTTTGTTAGAAGAAACTGAAATCTGATTTTCACTGCATGATAGTGAAAATCGGTATTCAAATTTGATTGTGTTTGTGACTTTTGCCTTTTTGAGCAGTCTATGGTTTTTCTTGAATAAATAGAGTTTTACAGGTCCTATTGAAATGATTTTTGGTGTTTTGGAAACTAGAAACGTAGGCCTACGACTTTGTTGAAGGCCACTTTGGCTAAAACTGTTGTTTTTCAGGTCAAAAAGGGGATGAAAGTCAAGACTGAAAATCAGTCTCGAGACGGTTTAGGGCTCACGGTTACCATGAATTTCATAGTAACCGTGAGGTGCCTAAAATTTCAGTCCAGACTAAAAGTATTTACTGGACCACGGTTACTAAAGTTTCATAGTAACCGTGACCCAGTCTCGTAGCATTACTACACGGTTACTACCCTGAGACTAGTAACCGTGAGGTAATGAGCTTTTGGTCCAGAGACAAAATCCGAACTATCTCACGGTTACCAAGGAATTCTTAGTAACCGTGACCTGAGTTCACCATCCTACTTCATGGTTACTATAAAAATGTTTGTAACCGTGAGGTAGTTTGTTTTAGTCCAGAACCTAAGAGCCATATAGCTCACGGTTATTAGGAAATTAGTAGTAACCGTGACCCTTATTGCAAGTTGGGTCTCACGGTTACTAGGAATTGTTAGTAACCGTGACCCTCCCCTGTATTTTGAAAACTGTATTTTTCTTGGATTTATTTTAAGGTACAGACTTGTCTAAGACCTTCCTAAGCTTATAAATCATCCCAGATTTCAGGTGTGTGGCAAATGTATTCTCATAAATGCGAGTTGCTTATTGATCCAAAAAGGTGAGTTTCTATTACTCAAATAGAAACATACAGGAATTTATTTCAAATAAGTTACAGTATATGATATGTTATGCTGCACATAGAGACTTGGTTGTGGATAGATAGGCATGCCTATAGGGTTATCGCAGCTGCTTCTGTTTGACTCTTATGAGTCTTCTGTTTGTCTCTACATGAGACTTCTGTTTAGATACCTACGGGTATCCTTCTGTTTAGATACCTACGGGTATCCTTCTGTTTAGATACCTACGGGTATCCTTCTGTTTTGATACCTTCGGGTATCCATTGCACCCGTTATCCACACCCACAGGGAATTGTACGCAGGCTATTTGTGCAAATACATTATGAAGTCTGTTATTGTTCTAATTATACGATACTGTTATATCTTTATTAATCTTGTAAGGCATTGTATTTTATTATTATTGAATGCTTGGTGATAACTACTGTGAGTGGTTATCAAGGTGTTATTAGTTGTTCCCTACTAAGCTTTATAGCTTAGCACGGGTATTTATCCGTGTAGGTTCGCAGGGTAGAACTTTTGTTCAGGGACATAGCCAACAATCTCACAAGCCAACATCGGATTAGAAGTAGCATTTAATGTGGGAGATTCATTTTGTATCTCTTTTGGTTATAGCTGATGTATTTTTATATGTAAAGGCCTGTAATTATAAAGTTATGTAAAGAATGCTCAACAGCATGTGAAAGTATAATTTCATGATCATGCATGATATGCATAGAATGAATGTATGTATGCTTATATATGCATCATTAACAGATAAGTCATAGCATTAAAGGAATTATTGGATGTAATTAGTAACATTAATCAGGATTATCTAGTATAGTCGTTACAATATCGAACCTAGCGAATGAGTTGGTGGAGATTAAATGAAGGTGTCTTGCATTTTCGATCCAAAAATAACATCGAACCTAGCAGACAAACTCATAATGGAGAGAAGCTTTCACATTTTGGGCTCGGGATGAACATCGAGCCTAGTGAATGAGCTTTACTAAGTTTGTTACATCGATTGTGATGGACCATCAATCGAAATTAAGCCTTATAAAGATCGTATCCACTCGGGAATTTTAGTAAATTTCATTGATCAAAATGTTCATCAGTCCATATTGATTACTTTGATCGAAATTTTCATCGATCGAAATTCCAGAAAGCTGATCCACGTTAGATTGGTGGAATTTGTTTTGACCGATTAGGGAGAGGTCTACAGGCATTAGAGCCCTCATCTCAAACTCTCGATGGTAGGAGATTTCTATCTATTCCGTGCTGAGGAAGTTGAATTATGGTGACCGATCGGGAGATGAGGTCTACAAGTGTTAGGGCCCTCATCTCAAACTCCCGATGATAGGATCATCCGATCTGAAGGTGTTTAATGGATAAGGAGTTAATATATTTGATTAATGATGAGCGGTAAGTTTGGGCACGTACCTGTTTTTAGGCCATTTTTTGTTTCGTGGACACTCATTTTATATGCATTAAGGTGTTATTTGTTTTCACGTGTTACTTAGGCTACACTTTCTTTATTGCTGTACTTTTAAAAACTTAAAGATAAATCTTAGACAGTAATCAGATAAATCTTAATTCTACGAGACTCAGAGATCATGAAATTCAGTACAATAAATTCGAAGGGGACTCAAATTATAACAATTGCACCTGATTTTGCCTTTATTCGATGGCCCTTACAAACAGCCTGTGTTGGTCTGGCATTTGTGCTTGTCATCGTTATCTGAGCGGGCCGCCTCTTTCCCATCTCCGGACCGCTTACAGGCGCTTCTCCACTCGTTAGTTTGAGTGCCCGACAGTTTTATGTAACTCACGACCTTTATCGCGGTCTCGATTGTTTCTCATCTTGTTCAGATATTTTGGGCCGATTAGCTTTCCTGTGTTTTATTTTGTGCCCATCAATGTTTGGGCGGGATCGACATTGAGTGGAGTGGAAGTCCCAGCCAGCCGATTATTGTAGCGATCGAATTTACTCCGCTCGATCTCCTTTCTTCTTTTCATAATCCTCGAAAAGATTGACCTATTAAGATTCCTCTCTAACCAATCGGATGGGGAGGTTTTGTTGAAGGGTCGACCATCTGGATATTGCAATCTGTCCATGATATTGGTTTTCCTTATTCTATTGGATCTGATAGCATTATCTAGTTGGATGTGCTTTCTGGTCCTTTTCATCAGGTCAGAGAAACTAATCAGTGGCCTTGTTGTCAATGATTCAGAAATTGGACAATCCACGATGCCTCTTGCCAAAGCATTTGATGTTAATTCCATGCTTAAATCCCTTACCTCTGACATTGTGGCTTGGAAGCAATCGATGTAATCTCTAAGACTTTCATCAGCTCTTTGATAGAGGTTGCACAGGTCACTGACTGACTTTGGTGCTCGTGTTTGCACAGTGAATCGCATGGTGAAAAACTCTTTGAGTTGTCTGAAGGAGGCGATTGATTCTTGAGGGAGTCCCAGGAACCATTTCAAAGCATCTCATCTTAGGGTGGTTGGGAAGACTCTGCAGGCAATCCTTTCATCGTAGGTGTAGACCTACACTTTAGTTAAATATTTCGCAAGGTGAGTAGTAGGATCAGTTTTACCTGTATACTTATCCATCACCACATTCCTCCACCTGGGAGACAACTTAGATTTCGTAATTTTCCTACAGAAAGGGGAGGCAGTGTTGTTACTGGTGTTCCCCTTAAACATACATTTTTTAGGTTCTACCAAATCGAATTGCTGAAGTTTTTGTTTGAACCATTTATCTTTCCTTCGTCCACTTACTATGGAAACGAACTCCTTTTCAGATCTGCGGGAGCAACTATGATTAGGTGTGTGCATAAGGGATGGATCATTGCCAGAGGGTGGGGTGGATGATCTACTGAAGATGTAAGGAGCATCTCTGCTCGATGACATTATCCGCTTTTCCTTATCGTATCTCCCTGGGGTTTTAACCCCTATCCTTCCGACGTTATGGGCTCATGGTTCCTTCAAGAGATTTCCCTGTTTCTTCTTTCTCCGAAGTCTTCGGCGATGAAAACCATTTCATGACCTCTTTCAGAAGTTTTGGGCATATTACCCCTTTTCAGATTTTGGACTACACTCTTAGTGAGGTCACTAAGAATGGCGCACATATCTTCGATAGTAATAGGGGCGTCCTCTGGCTGTCGCATGACCACATCATCGAGATTTAGGAGGGGGTTACCCCTGACAGGTGATCTGAAAGATCTCTCTCTTATTCCTGAGGGCTTAGATCTATCCTGGCCATTGTGATCATGTTCTCTAGGAGCTTTGTGTAACACCCTTATCACTCCGATCTAACGAAACAGTGCACACAAACCGAAATAATAAATTTTTTTTCTTTTTATTAACTTTTAAATAGCACCCAGATTCAATACTACCAGTATACTTAGGTGATCGATGACCTATAACTGTCCCGGGTTACTATTCACATAATAAAATTTCGGCAATATAACGGCTGTATTTTAACTAGCCTCCTGAAAAACAGACAAAACACAGCCTCTTAGAGGCACAACACTTCTAAAACAATCATTCCATTTCTCCAAACTTCCATCAAACATCCAATAACTCAAAACAGATCATAATCACAGTCACACACATATCTGTTTACATATTTTTACATATCCAAATACTTATACATATCAGTCATTTATATACATGCCAAAACCTACAAGCTACAAAATAAAATAGCTTCTCCATTTGTGCATCATTGCTCCATGAACTCGGTACCTGCATGCAGCAGAAACTACATGCTGAGCATAAATTATGCCCAGTGGTGACTAACAATCCTAATACTTTCTTTGCAATAATTATTTCTTTATTTTACTTTACCTAATCAATTAAATTCTAAAACAGGTACAAATAAACGCATTTTAATCAAATTCAAATAAAAACAGTTGTTTTTCACATTATTTACACTTTTTTCTCATTTATTACATAACTTGTGACAAAATTTCCCTTTTAGTCCTCAAAATTGTGCTAAATTCCAAAAATGTCTTTTTTGTCTTAATATTTACGATTTTGCCATTATAGTCATTTATTTTTATTTTCATTACACAAGTTCCTCCATTATTCATCATTTATTCTTTACTTTACTACTTTTGGCTAAAATTACGGTTTAGTCCCTGTACCATAAAAATTTTATCTTATTGACACTGTTAGGTCTCCAAAATTACTATTTTGCCCTCGTTAACCATTTCTTACTTATGTTTACTTATTAATTACCCATTTTTGCAAAATTACCATTTTGCCCCTGAACTTTCATTTTCTTTCGTTTAAGCCCTTTTATCCACTTTAAACTTCATTTTTATCATTCTTTTCATTTCTTTTAGCTTATTATCACTTTCATTTCATTTCATGCCCCTAGTACAGTACCGATAGAAATTTTCAGACTGGATACTCAGGACGTGGGACCCATGGGCCACATATAGACTGAAAAATGATCTCAACGACCATTTTTCCACGTAGCAGATACCAGGTACAAACAGAAGCTATGGAGATCAGTGATCCTACCATAACTAAGCAAGTCGCCATGACTTGCACCGCGGTACAGATGTCCCTATGGCTAGCCAATTATATCCTGGGCTAGGCTTTTACTGCCAGACTAATTCTAAGGGCATAATTTCATAAAATTTGAAATCAAACTTTAATTTTTTCATTATTTCATTACTCTAAAATTCTCGTATTTATTTCTTTCCATTCTTTTACATAGATTGTGAATTATTCTACCATAATTCACCAAAATCATTCACTTTCTCATCAAATTGCGCATTATTTCATATTAATTCCATATTTCCATTTCTTACATAATTGAAATTATTCTCTAAAATATTCATTTAATTTCAATAAATTTCATAAAAATTTCTAAGCATGTTATTTCATTTCTAATATGATTTTGAAGCATAAAATCATCAAAATTTACAAAATACACCTTAGTTTTCTTAGGAATTTCATTCGGCCACTATAGGTTTTATACCATATATTCACTTAACACTTCCTTTAAGCATTCAAACAACTTATTTCAAGTCCCATAACATTCATCTACCATTACTTTAAGTTAAACATCATTTATATCATATTTTCATTAAGTTACATAAAGGTTTAATGACTAAAGTCAAAGGAAATATTAAGATTTATTAGCCACTAACCTTCCTTTCTTGCTCTAGGATGCCTAAGCTTCCTTTTTCTTGCCTTTAACCTTGGAAGCTTGCAATTCACTTTGATTCCCTAAGAGAACCGAAATTTCAACCCATTAAAACTCTAGTTTTTCAACCTCAAATGCAAAAAATAACATCATAAATGAAATCTAGGCACCCAAAAACATAAGTAGGCACCTTAGAAAGAATTTAAACCCATTGATTTCACTTACCTCAAATGAAACCCTAAATTCTCTCTCTTAATTTTCCTTGATTTTCTTCATTGATTTGAAGAGAGGAGGTCATAAGACTTAACTAGAGAGGCAGAAATTACTATTGGGTGGCTTAATTTAGTGTAAAATGGAGAGAGAGAGAAGAAGAAAAGCTTGACAACAATGGTGAAATTTTCGGCCAAGGAGAGGAGATAAGGAGGAAGATGATTTGCTGTCTTGTTCCAGAAATTTCACATTATTTATAGGCCTTCTAAATGGGTAAATTGGGCTTGGGTTGGCATTTGGGCTTAATTAAATAATTAAGGCCCATTAACTCCCTAATTCAAGCCCAATTTGATTTCTCCTCTTTTCTCACTCCAAATAACTCCAAAACTGATTCCATAATTCTTATCACGTCAAAAATAGGTAGTACACAAAATTTCGGCTCAATCAGAGTCCGTTACTGGTCCGATTCAACCGAACTGATTCGATTCGACAACTGTCGACATCGCCGAAAAATTCATTTCTTTATACCAAAATATTCTACATGAAATTTCATAAAGATCTGAAAAATATGGCAATTTTTGGAGTTCATTTGGTATTTTTAAAAATTTATACAAAATCAAGTCACCTTCCCTACCAGGGAAATTGACTCTCTACCTTTTTCGTATTTTTGACTTTCGGAGGCCTATTTGACCTCGATTTCACTTCAAATTTCAACCCCGGACTCACCATGACCAATACTTTCCGATGGTCAAATAAAATATTTTTCACTTTCGGGTCCGTTTTACGGTCCGGTTGCACTATTCACCATCGAAATTTACTGTTCACGGCCAGACCGGTGTTGAGGCCATTACACTTTGTGCTCGTTGGATCTTAAATCTACCATGACTCTCAACGAAAGCACTAGATGATAAAGCCCAAAAATCTTTATCTGTAAGAAAAATAGTTGGCAGCTAATGATCCGGTCGGATGACAGAACCTGCAAGAAGGAGTGTCCGATCGGACCTGGACTTTAGCACTCCAAAGCTTAAGTCTGTAATTTTTAGAGAAAGAGTGTTTAGAGATAGAGTCTCAGATGTTCAATACCTAGAGCCTTTATATTTTTGGCTATTTATAGGAAATAAAGGAGGGGTACTTGAGTATCTCGGAGAGTGATAACGGACAGTAGGAGCAGGTGAGTGGCGATGTGACAAGAGGCAGGTGGAGCGTATAGACGTTAGCTTGTGTCAGTGGACTGACAGAACGTGTTGTCCCATCAATCCGATCGGACATCGCCTTTCTGTCTTGTCTTTTCAGCTCATGCTTTTACCCTTTTTGTTAATAGGCTTGGGCCATGTCAAGTGTTATTAGGCCGACTTGATTGTGCCTTTTGATATATTTTTTTCATAGTTATCACATTGCTTTTTGCACAAATTTATTTTATTTTTATTTTATTTTGGCTAGCATGAATCTGAAACTACATCTATTGCACTGTATTTTTTTTTTATAACACATGTGTCTCTGTGTACATATATGGGTGTTGTGGTAAGTGAAGGTGTTGGTTTATGCAAGTGGTTGAGAGCTAATTTATTATTATTATTATTATTATTATTATTATTATTATTATTATTATTATTATTATTATTATTATTATATGCAAGTGGTTGAGAGCTAATTTATTATTATTATTATTATTATTATTATTATTATTATTATTATTATTATTTTACAGTTATAATTATTTCTACTTTTTTTATGCTCTACTGCTAACTCTCGCTGACGCACGTCGGCAATTCCTAACTTTTATGTTTTATGTTACTTTTTCCTTTGAAATTAAATTATATAAACGTTTTTATTTTTTTGGTTTTCACTGTTTGCTTTTAATCGCCATAGTTGGATGTCCTTAATTGAAAATAAGTATTATAAATGGTTGATCATAATTATGCCTATATCAAATCTATGGCATTTTCATAAAGTCATATATGTTTAAATTAATTATGTGTGATTTAATTTTATTTATTAATTTTTGATAATTTATTTATAGTCTAATTTTAAATATCAATTGCATAACCCAACACCTTCACCTACGACAACACCCATATATATACATAGAGACATATACGATATAAAAAAAATAAAGTGCTATAGATGTGGTTTAAAATTCATGCTAGCCAAAACAAAATAGAAATAAAACAAACTTGTGTAAAAAGCAATGTAACGAATAATCCAATCTAATATGGTTTATTATAACAAATCAATAAAATCCAATGGTAAACCATTTAAGCCCTCTTATAGTTTTATATATGCAAGCTACAAGTATTTCCAATTCCGATATATATTCATATTCCAAAGTGTGCACATCCATACACAACACACAAGTCCTTTACTTAATACATAATGATTGACATTATACATTTATAAAATAATATAAAAAATAATTTTTAGATATTTATTGTTAAATCTTATAAATTAGAATTATTGATTCCTTCAAGCTGGATTATCGTAAACCACCAACTTTCAATAATCAATAGATGTTATCATGCTAATAACGTGCTGCTAGACCTATGCTCATGAAATCAAAACTTCCTACATCTGCTTAGGAATATGCTATAACTCATGTTGCGTCTTTAATTTATATTTGACCATCTGCATATAATAATTTTTCACCTTTACAACGTGCTTTTTATCAACAACCTAACATATCTCACTTAGAACTTTTGGCGGTGTTGTATATGTTCTCATTACTCCCCCTCAATGAACTAAAATAGGCCCTCAACGATGTTTAGGTATCTATATAGGTTTTGATTCTCCTTCTGTTATCAAATATCTTGAACTTTTAACTGATGATCTTTTTTAGCAAGATTTTTAGATTATCAATTTGATGAATTAGTTTTTCCACCATTAGGGAAAGATAAAGAAAAAAGGGTCAAAAGCTTAAAAAATTAGTTGAAAAACACTAACTTTGTCCAAATTTGATACACACACAAATCAATGTGAACATAAGGTTCAAAGAATAATTAATTTGAAAAATACAGCAAATTAGCTACTCGATATCTTTATACACACCCAAAAGGTCACCAAATCATACATTTCAGCTGCAAATGCCCCTGTATGATTAAATATTCCCTTAGGACATCTTAGGGGTATAATAGCAAATGAGTCTAGTTCATGCTAGAAGCGTGGTAGACCTATTGGTGCAAAAGATATTATTTCTCAAAAGAAAAGAGAAATAAAAAATTATCCAATTGATCCTCTTGAAGAGACTAAAAGCAACTCAAATACACAACTTTATATTTCTAAAAAAATGACCCCAGAAGTGGTTTCGGTATTGGTAAATAATGAGATCTCACTGAAAACAAAAAATATGTTAGAAAGAGATGAATTATAATTGAAAGTTAATATTGTAAATAAATGAAATATAAGCATAAAAATGGCCATTACACTAAGTGATGTGTTTAAAGGATAAAACTGATAATTGTATCCTACTGAATGATTGAAACGGTTTTTCATGTTGAATGCACGTGTGCATGATTATATGATACACATCAAAATGATAAAATGAATAGTTGATGTTAAAGAATGCTCATGAAAGCATGCATGTGTGTATGTATATGCGTATGGATGTATGTACGTGTAAGTGTAAATGATATTTTTATGGAAAGTTTGGGATATGCATCCACCACTAGGCATTTTGATACTCAGCGAGTAGTTTGTTGACTGTACGCAGGTTATAAAGATAAAAAAATAGGTAGCCGAGGCTACAATATTGATTAGAATCAAAACGGAATTCAAGGATGTTAGTTGGCATGAAATGTATATATGTGTATATTGGAGATATAACATATAAACTGTACTTGTATAATATTTTAATTGTAGTTATGTTTTCCATATGGATATTTTATATGGAACGGATGTATTTGTGATTTAAAAAAAAATTTAGCGGACTATTTAATATAAACATTTTCGTTATCGTCATTCTGTTGTGATATCCGATCATTGTACATTTGTTACAGTGGTATAAGGGTGTTACAATAACTTTCTAAAATATTATTAAAATATATTTTTTAATAAATAAACATTAAAATTATCTTATTATTATTATTATTATTATATATGCACAATTAGCACTTTGTTGTTAGTTTCATATTTTTTATTTTTATTTTGATTCTTTTCATGAATATTGTATTTAATTTGTATTTTTTTATTTTTAAAACATTTTTACTATTAAAAATAATAATACAAATTATATAATTTATTAAATTTATATATTAAAATTTTTTAGTGGTTAACCAATAAACTGATTCGAAAAATTAAATTAAAAATTAAAATCGATATGACAGTTAATTAAAATTAATGAACTAATTTAATAAAATTGTTACTGCACTGATTAATCGGTTCATGCCTGCTTTTACTTTTTCCTCCAAAATTAGCAATGGTATTTCTCTTCGTCCCAAAATCTGCAATTGTTATTATTCTTTTGTTTCATTTTAATCCCTCATTATTCCATCTCTATAATTAGGACGATTTCTACCGGTGGTCATCTCTTTTTTTTTTTTTTTAAGTCAGGTTTTTTTTATTTTTAATTTTAAGTGGTTGGGTTGGCACATATAAATAAAGACGTATAAATCCTTTTACATTTTTTTTATATCTCATTAAAATATTCAACAATGTTTCCAATTTTCCTCCAACCACCACTCATCTAAAAACAAATTAATAGCTCATTTTTTATTTTTTCTATCTCATAATTTTTGTCTACTTTTATTTTTTTTATATAAACTAAAAAAATTTAATTATTAAGATTAAGAGACAAAAATTTTTATATAAATTTTTTATTATATCCATTCTAAAAATAAAATAAAAAATTAAATTTATTGAAATTATAAAAACCATAGTTGATGATATCGTATGAAAAATTTAAATTACAATTAATAAAATAAAATTAAATAAGGTACAATTAACAAATCATATATTAACCATAAAGTAAAAAAAAGTAAATAATATTTTAGAATAAATAAAAAAGAAAAGATAGATAAAAAATTATGTGACGGATTGGATAAAATATTTAATTATGACTAACTTATTACAATTAGTATAATTAAGTGAGCAGTCTGTTAAATTTAATTACTCCCTCCAGTCCATAATAGATTACGTTTTAAGATTGTCAATTTATTTCATTATAGATGACGTTTTACTTTCCAATAAACTTATACCCATTTGTTTACTTCTTTGCTCCAATTAATTATAACCATCTTAAATGAGAGTCTCTAATGAAGAAAATCAAGAGTCTCTGTAAATCACTTCTTAAAAGTAACAGGATTTTGATATTTTCATCTACCAATAGAAGAAACGATGAAGAATGAGTTGGAGGGAGTAACGTGATATGAAAACATTATTATAAAAATCAGAGTTACCTACCTTTTATACTAAAACAGTAAGTTATTTACACTAAAACAGCTAGCTATTTATACTAAAACTATAAAATTTAACAAAACTAATAAAACAACTAGCTGATTATACTAAAATTACAAAACTTAACAAAACTAATAAAATAACTAGCTGTTTATGCTAAAATTACAAAGCGAGTATTGTTACGAGCATCATCTTCCTCTAAACATGGCTCCAAATTTAAGTCAATTAAATCCCTATCATCTTCTTCTCCACCATTTGGCTCACTATTTAAATCAAATAGTAAATTCTTTGAGGAAGATATCTCAAACATTGAAGAATTAAGACTGACATTGAGATCAAAAAGAAAATCATAATTGTCAATATTTGGTTCCATAGGCTTTGTGTTATCCTTGTACCTTTCATTGAACGAATTTCAAGTTATAAGGAAAAAAATTATGCCGAGGTTTAAGTTAATTTAAAGAATAAGTAAAGAATTTTAAATTGAAAATATTGGCGGAAATATTTTAAGAGTAAAAAAGAATCCATACCATAGTTTTTGAGTATATGGGACATAATTTTTATATTTGGAGAGAGCTTACTTTAAAGGAAATAATCAATCTTCATTTAAGCCAAAATTTTTGAGAACATGAGAGAGAATATGACACGTAATTAATTTGTGGTTGAAGAGAAAGCTGTAATTTATGAGAATAGGAGAGAGAATATGGCATGCAATTAAGTAGAATTTGAAGAGAATAAATTAGGGATAAATTAGTATTTTAATTGGCCTTATTAATAGATTCTTAATATTGATGTTTTACCTTAAAACGTCATCTATTTTGAATTGAAGGGGGTATAAAAACTAACCAGTAAAGATAGATTTCATATTCATGTAGAAAATCTTTATCGGAGGTACTTAAGAAAATGGTAATCTGTGCGCATAAAAGAGCATGCCGACTTTAGGGTAATTAAATTGGGCGGCTTGAACTGGATGGTTGTTATACAATAAATCATAAATTTATACCGTATTTTGTTGCCAAAATGAAATTAAAAAAGTGGTACCGTGTTGCCTGGGGCCAGAGGAAAGGAAGTTTAGGAATTTTCCGGCCCCGGCGGGGATCCGCCCTGTAACGCCCCAAAAATTTTAATTGATTATATTTGGTAAATAGTACATTTTGGTACCAGTTTTGCAAGGGTCAAAAATGAAGATTTTAATTAATAAGTGTGAATTAAATAATATTATGATAATTTCGATAACATACTAAAAAGAATAATAATAATAATTGAAAAAGGTGAGATTTTAAAAGAAAAGTGGGGTTTAAATTTAAAGAACAAATATTGGTGAGTATGTGTAAATAAAACAAATAGGTTTGGGTAAAAAAAATAAAAAGAAAGAGAACTGGGGGGTATTCTTGTTATTAGTAGTCTTATTATTATGATTATTAGTATTATTATGATTAAAAAAAAAAAGAAGAGAGGATCGGGGAAGAGAGAAGCGGGGAAGGGAGGGGGACGGACCGCCTGCTCGACGCCGGTGAAGGGGTGCAGATCGCCGCCGCCCCCGCCTTCCAAAACGGCGCCGTTCTCCGGTGGGTTTTTCCGATTTGTTCACCACTTTAGCTCAAGCTCTCCTCTTCTCCCTTTTTCTTTGTTTTCCGGCGATCTTGACGGCGCTGGAGGCGATTGACAACACCGGTGGACTCGTGAGGTTGAGGCGGCTCTTTTGGTGGTCGCCAATCATCCCCACTCGCCGGTAGCAGGTAGATCGGCCTCCGGCGAAGCAGGACCTTCCAGCTTCGATCCTGACCAAGTGCGACGGTGTTGGGGCGCGTGAGCGATATCTGGCAACCACCGGTGGTCCTAGCTACCAATGGGTAGCTTTAATGAGTCTCCGGTGACCGGTCCGGCGAGTTCCGGTGACCGGTCCGGTGAGCTTGATGACAGGCAGATCGTAGCAAATTTGACTAACAGGTTCGGGAACTCCTTTGATTTTATATGTGTTTGATTGATATAAAAATAATACTAAGAATTTGATTTTATGTACAATATTACTGCAAGCTTTGGTTAATTTGTATGAGGTTATGATAAGAAAAACAAAATAAGTTTTGCATTACTAAGATTATATAAAGGACTAAGTAACCAGCACTAAATTGTGTCTGCCTGAATTATATGTTGCAATATAATTATTAGCCTGGGAATGCAAGAAAGTTTTATGACTGTAAGTGCCATATTGATCCTAAGTGTATGTATGAATTGTTACTGGGAATTAAGCTTGATTGAAGATAAATGGTGAAATTAATTTGCGTTGATTGCACGTTATATGGTCAGGAGGATTATTAATACATATTAATGGTATGTGAGAGTTATTGACAGCTCCTGAAATCAATATTTGATAGTGAACTTAAGATGTGAATTTAGTAGGATTTTCAATTAAAAATTAAGATGGAGTATGCATGTTAGTATTTGAGATTTATTTGTCATAAAGTGTTTATAAGATAATTAAAGAGTAATGAATTGTATTGGTTATTAAGATTGAAGTTGCGATTATTTAATGGTAGTATGGGTGAAACTTGCTGAAAAATAAATAAAATACTTTACTTACTCTTGAAACTTGTAATGTTGTCTTGATTAATTCTTGTGATTAATATCCAAATAAGTTATAGTTGAAGGTTTAAAACGTTAATCAAGGGAAATTTTATAGATAGTAATAGAAAACAATATTGAAAATTAGTGGTTATAAGTAAACGATCATATTTGGAGTTTATAAGCTGAATTGAGGAAAAGTATAGTTTTCTTGTGTAATTACCCTTATAGCAGCCTTGAATTTTGATAAGCACTAATTATAAGCATTTGGTTGCTAAGGTTTGGTTATATGTTATTAAGAAGCTATTATTTAACAATATGCTTAAGAGGTAAATTTTAATTACAAGTCAATTGGAATTTCTGACATAAGTTGAGATTTAGTAGGTTATTAATATTAAAGTTAGTTAAGGATATTTTAAGGATTGTACGTGTTAGATGATGGAGGTTTACTTCTGGAATGTGAACTTATTTTGAAATGATTTAGTAAATATCATAAGCAATATGATTTTCATAGTTATTTAAACTTGATGCAAAAACATATGGATTCTAATAAGACACTGTTAAAAATGCTCTACTCATACATGTTGTTGCCTTAGTGTATAATATGAAATTTATATGCTTATATAGATATTTCTATTAAAAGTGAAGCATTGACTGCATGTATCAAATATAGTATTAGAGTATGAATGTTTAATGATTAAATTAAGTACAGTGGAACAATGGAAATGATTATGAAGAACGATACAGGTATGTCCTTTTATCGTGATTGTGTTTATAAGTTGATTCTCGCATCAATAGTCTAAATAATGGTATAGGAATTTATTTGTAATGAACATAACATAGTCAGAAATGAACTATCATGACTAGTACAAGTATTGTTTACATATGATTATTAGCTTGTGTAAAGTAAATTGAAAGAATATGTATAAAATAGATTTCTCAGATGAATAAAACATGTTTTAAAGATAATTTGCTGAATTATTGTGAAATAATTCCTGACTAAAGTGAATGATGGTTCACAAACTGTACAAAAATATTGAATGTTCTGAATAACTGTATTATCTGGATTGAAATGCTGATAAAGTTGATAAATGTACTGAAAGCAAGTGATCTTTTACGCCCTTAGAAAATAGTCTGGCAGTAAAAACTAGATCAGGATATAATTGGCTAGCCATAGGGATTCTATACCGCGGTGCAAGTCATGGTGACTTGCTTTACTATGGTTGAATCGTTGATCTCCATAGTATATATATTATACGTACTGTCATATGTTCATATGTTATATGAGAAATGATTCTGGAGGTCATTTCTCATTCTGTTGTGGCCCATGGGGTCCACATCCCGTATATCCAGTCTGAGTATTTCTGTCGGTACTGTTCTAGGGGCATTAATATGAAAATAAGTTAAAAAGTATAAAAGATAAGAAATGTTATAGTTCAGAGCTAATATGCATACAAATTATCCTCTTGTATAAGTACATCAAATGGATAATAAATTGCAAAGTTATAATATTGATAAGCATGTGAATCAATAATTCTATATATTTACATTATGTATCTGTATATTATGAGTACGTATAGTATATGAGGAATTTGTCTTCACTTATATAGTTTCTGAAAGTCATAAGCTAATTTCTTAATTGGTTATATTTGTTTATATAATATGAGTATGTATACAACTCTATTATAGGTCAAGTGCATAATATGTGATATGATGTGGGGCATGTAATATATAATGAACCTAACTAAGATTGTTTTAATGATTACATGAAAATGAAATTATATTGCATACTATATTTTACTGATGCATATATATAGATATGTAGGAATTATGCTAAACGTTTTCTGTGGTAACAATTAATGATGTTCTTTTATGTTTGTGATTATTGCTAAATGAAAAGCTTGGATCCAAGGTAATTAGAGGTATTAACGACAATATTATTAAACTTTATATTTTTATAATTGAGGTTATGTACTGTGTGGTAAAGAGTATCTTTAGATTATATTGTTCCCCACTAAGCTTTATAGCTTAGCACGGGTTTTATTATCCTTGTAGGTATCAGGATAGGTTTGTCCTTGGTTGGACAGCTGCTTCGGTTCTCCATCAGAAGAAGGGATCTAGTGTGGACTGATCACCTTTGAGGTGTATAAATGTAACAAGGAACTTTTAATATAAATTGTTCTTTATTTTGGAGTATTCTAATAGTTTTATAATGTAATATGTAATAATGATTTGTCTTAGGAAATATGATTAATAATGAGAATGGATGAATGAGATGTATGTGGAAAATTATTTATGATTTGTGGTGCCCTTAAAGGGCTGAGAAATTGTTTGATTTGCAGGTGGGTTAGATAAGTTTTAAGGCGTTATATTGCCGAATTTTTATTTGGAAATTAGTTAATTGGATAATATAGATTAATCAATGTAGTTAATTTATAAGTATGGCATGGTGGGCAAGTCTGCAGTAGACAGAGTAGTTAAAAAGAAAAAAAATTTCAGGTTATCTCATATTCAGTCAGACTGTTCAGTAAGGGTGTTACACGCCCCGTTCGGAGCGGAAAATTTCCAAAATTTCCTCCTGCAAGGACGAAAATGGGGGAAAAAAATTCCTGTTCTAGAATCGGAGGCAGAAACGGAAAATGGAATATCCGTCCCGCGGGGATCCCCGCCCCGCAAAAAATAATTTTTTATTTTAAAATATAATATTTTATAAATAATTAAAATTAAAATTAAAATATAACTTAATTTTATAATTATTAAGTTTTAAATTATACTTAATTTTAAATTTCATGAATGGTTAAAATTTATATTAATTTAAATTATTATTGATTTTAAATTTTTTATTTATTAAATATTATATTTTAATTTTAATTATTTATAAAATATTATATTTTAAAATTAAAAAAAATTCGGAGGATGGAAATTCCCTCGGGATGGGGACAGGGGAACTTCCCTCCCCGATATTGGTGGCGGGGGCGGGGATGGAAAATCCCTGAGTAGGGGTGACTTTTTCGGCCCTGTTTCGTCCCGTGATCATCCCCATAAGCGGACAACTAATGTGAAAATATTGGGGAGGGAAGGGGTTAAATTGTAAAAAGAAAAAAACTTTAAGGATTAAATTGCATATTACAAAGAAAATGTTGAAATAATAATAATAATAATAATAATAATAATTTCAGACCCTGCTTACTTGTACTAAAAGCTATTGAGCTTATATCCTAACTGGTAGGATTAATTTCATTTATAATCACTGAATTTGTGATCAAATGACTCAATAATCATAATTTTTTTTTCATAAAAATCGTTAAACTTTGTAAATTTATACAATAAATTATTTTGATCAGATTTTGACAAAAAAATCGTCGAAAAGTCTATGTATCAATATAATATGACACGAAATATGTTAACGTGACAAATTCAGATGATGACAAGTGAATTTTTCTGACAAATTTTTTGTAGAAATTTAATTAAAATAATTTTATTATATAAATTTATAAAATTTAATAATTTTTATAAAATTTTTTTTTAATAATTATTATGTAATTTGATCATAATTTCAATTATAATTGATGAAACTAATCCTTAGCCGGTAACTAGCGACCAAAATTTCATTTTCAACAAAAAGACTTTTTTGTAACATTCATTCTAATTTAAAAGTGGTATGTGGCAGCAAGTCAACCATCTAATTCTTGGACACTACTATTTCTCATCTACTAGTTGGCTCACAGGTTTCTCTCCTCAGTGATAACTTTAAAGCAGGTAAGGCTGCTGCTCCCTTTTCCTTTTTTCATTAATTCTCTGCATGGGATTCGATAAAGTACGTAAATCTTTATCAATTTGAATCAGACCTTTATATACTTATATATTTATATCATATAAAATAATTATAAATAAATTATTATCAATTTCATATAATATTTATCAACTATATATAAAAGGAAGAAATAAGAGCAGGGTGATATACGCAGGATCCTAGTGATCATACTGCAAAGTCACACGTGGCAATGTAAGTTTGACATGAATAGATTAGAGTAGAGAATTATTTTAACCAACTCATATACCTATTAATCAGTGGTCCTTTCAAAATTTTGGTTGGACCACTTTGTATGCTAATCATACCTTCTCATGAAATGAACTTACACTTTTATACTTTTCACCAAAATAATCTCCTCAATCGTGTCAAAATATTCATATTATGTGAATTCTTTTTTATTTTTGCTTACAGAAGCATCAGATTTAATTAAGTAATTCAGATTCTTTTTTTTTTTTTTTAAGAATTTTGAATCACAACTTCAAAAATTATTAAGATTCTTACAAAATTACATTTTCAATTTTCTTTTAATTCTGATTAGCTGACGATATTAAATAGATATATAGGCACGTTTGATTCACTATATTGTATTAGATTGTATAGTATTAACATGTATAGTATTAACCTATATAACATTAGTCTGTACAGTATTAGCCTGTATTATACTGTACAATGCTTGGAACAAAATCGTATTAGCCTATATTATATTTTGTACATAATGTCGTAACATATTACTTTTTAAAAATAGATACAATTAAATTATTTTTATTGTAACTAATTTAGATAAAAAAATTATAATTATAAAATATAAAATTTAATATATCAATATTTTATAAAAAAATGACTATCTATATATTATTAGAAAGATCAACATTCTAAAATCAAAATTAGATAAAAAAAATAAAGAAATTTAAATAATAAATTTGACGAAATATTTGAACAAAAAATAAAAAAATTTATCAATTATAATATAATTTTTGTAATAGCAAGTTATACATTCAATATTATAAGTTTGAAAATTTTATCGTAGTGTGGTAAGGGTAGCGCGGCAGTTGTGACGGCGACGGGGTGGTGGTGGCCGATTTCACACTTTCTGTTTCAACCACTCTTCATTTTTTTTTTTCCTTCTAATCTTTCACTTTCTCTTTATTGGAGTGTTCTTTGAAGAGTATATTGAAACCCCATTTTATAATTATGAGAGTAACATTAATTAATGCATTTAAAAGTATGATATTAATAGTAATTAATATTACGAATATAATGAAATTTTAGATTATCTTTGATTTACAATAGGCTAACGTACACATGAATATTTGTGAAATCTAGTACTATTACTTAGGGTTTATAGAGTGTGCAAAAGCGTCGTCGTTTAAGTTGGTGCTTAAAACGCGGCAGTGTACGTGCCGTTTCATAGGGGGATTTGAGTCGCTTGTGGCGGTAAGAAAAGGACCAAACGGGGAGTGGCGAAATTAAAAACTATCAGACTCGACCTTTTATTTTCGTGTTCGGTTCGTTTCTTAACGTTCAGGTCTTCCGAAAAGTTCAACTGCTGTTGATGGGATCGAAACAACACCAAGGTATCAGTTCTTTCTCATTTGTACTCAAACCTAAATAATCTTCATTTCACTTTGCGCTTTGGAATTCAAAAGAGAAAATTTCATCTTGTTGTGTACGTTTCACTAAGAAATTTTGGAATTTTTTTTTCTTAACATGTGATTTTGTGGGTTATTGTTTATTTTAAATCTGAGTTTGGCATGCAGATGTTGGGAGTTGAAAAGAAATGACTTGTTTCATATTCTGATAAAAATTTGCAAAGCAAGTATATGGCTTTCAATACCAACAGTTTCTTTCCTCTTCTTTTCATCTTTAACTGCTGGCTTGTATGTTTTTAAATCAATTCCTAAAGCCATTGATTAATCTTGATTTGGTCTTCTTTTCTTCAGCACATACTTTTTTCAGTGATTGTTGATGTTTTGAAAAGATTACTTATAGCTATTGCAAATCTTGCATTTGAAAATTTATCCATCACATGTCTAAACTTCTGTTTGGTTAGGTATCTATGTACTTTGTTCTCCAAACAAATCTGTAGCAAAATCTTATTGCAATTTTAAATGTAGAAGACCTTTAAGAGAGGGCTAAGCCATCAATTGGAAAGTACATTTCTTGTAGTCCTGGTTTTTGTTCTTTATTTCTTAATTTTTGTTAGGAATGCTTCTGAACAACATTTTTTCCCTGAGAAGACATTCTGTCTGGGAGTGGGTTACAATTGAGGTTGTATTGTTTCACTTATTTGCCTACAACCTCCTCTTTGCTGTCCATTATTAACCTAATATTTCCAACGTCATTGCATAGATTGTGTGGTATTAAAATGAAATTGCAAGCGAGGGGCATATTTCAATTTAATGAGTTGTCTTCTTGTTTCCAATCATGTCAATATCTGTTTTATGTCTAGTCATCTAAAGTTCAGGCCTGAAATTTTCAACAACTATTTTTCATCTAAAACAGGACACATCCTTATGGCTATAACTTTTAGGTGCAGTTCAGGTTTTCATTTGTTATTTTTATTTGTTTTTGAAATTGCAATCCTAATTTGCAATATCTGTTATTTGTATTTGCATGCAAGTCAGTAAATGCATTTATAGGATATTTTCTTCATTCCAGAGGCATTTGTTTATTTTATTTTATCTCTTTCTTTTCATTTTTCTGAACTGGCAGGGATCCGGGGAATACAATACGAGTAACTGATAACAATCTTCTCTTGAAGAGGACTTAACTAATTTACCAAGGGTAAAATTCAAAAGTCCCTTGCACTCTTTAGCAAAATCAAATTGCTCCATTCACTTCTTGTTGTTGTTGACACAAGCATGGATTCAGTGAATGATCCTTCAGTAGTCAGCTTTGGGCTTGAAAAGGACACCAGATGCAAAATTAGCTGTGCACATGATGCACAAGATATAAGTGATACAGCTCATAAGCAGGATGAGAGACATGGCCTGCTGAGTACCGATGATTTGAATAATCTGTCAAATTTTAGTCTACTGGATAAAAGAGAAAAATCAGCAATTCTTTTGTTAGATACATATGAAACTCAAAATGTTTCACTTGCTATTACTGAACAACATAATGCCCTTTCAGAAAGTTCGGGGACTGTATTAGTTAGAGCACCAGCTAGTCACCTGAAAAAAAAGCTTCTTGTTCTTGATTTGAATGGGTTGCTTGCAGACATAATTTCTTGCCCTCCTCCAAAGGATTATAAAGCAGATATAATAATCAGAAGAAGAGCAAGTGAGAATTTATGCTGGAAATCACTTGCAACAAAATTTCCGCTCTACTTGACTAATTTATGGCTTGTTTCCTTGTATCAGTTTTCAGAAGACCCTTCTGTATTGACTTTTTAAAATTCTGCTTTGAGAGATTTGAAGTGGGTATATGGTCTTCAAGAACTAAGTACTCTTCAACCTCTATTGTTATGCATATATCTGTTTCTTGTTATGTTGTTTTTATCTTACCTTATTCTGGTGTTAAGAGAAACATTATCTTGCTGTCATAAAAAATTTTCTTGGTTTTGGTATACACTAGCTGGATGCTGACTGCAAAAGAAAATATTAACTTTCTCCAGG
>CM075811.1:43324660-43409456 GCA_037975025.1 Excoecaria agallocha
TGCATATTCTCAAGGGACAATCAAAACTAAGAGGAAAATGGCATGAGTTTGAAGGCAATTATAGAAGCCAAGGCAGGAGTTTTGTTCCTGTAGGGTAGTGCTGATGCATATATCATATATATGCATGAATAATTGAGATTGGAATATTGGAATACCAATAGGATAAGAGCAAGGACAATTGTTTTAGGTGAACTCCGAATTGACATGACAAAATGTGGGTTGGTTTTATCAAAATGTCTCCTTAAGGCCCTTAGGACGTATACAATTATATCAACCACATTGATGATAGGACATTAAAAGGAACACATCATTTATTTTGTATGCATACAAGGAAAAGTCTTTAAGGAGAAGTGATGAATTTTCATTCCATTTACGAATTTTATTCAATTTGTCTATAAAAATATATTTCAAATTTAATTCATAAATAGTGATCTATTTGATATATAAAATGACCCAATTCAACTTACTTCATCATGTAATTCATATAATCTGATCTGTTTTGTAATTCGTTTAAGCAAATAGGGTTAAAGTCATTTCTTACCATCAAACTTTTAAAAGTGGTTAGAAAATATTTTTTTTTTTTACCCTTAAAGTTTCAAAATAGAGAGATTTTACGTCTGTAATTTTTATCCCAAAATATATCAAAATGAACATATTTTATACTTTAAATATAGAACAAATGGTAATTTGTGATTGATTATTGTACAAGTCTACGGGATTTTTTTTCTTCATTTTAAAACTTTAGAGGTAAGCAAAAATGGTTAAGTGGCATTTTCTAATCATTTCAGAAAAGCTCAATAGCAAAAATATAACCTTAATATACGTAAATGTAAGAATAATTCTTTTATAGTTTTTTCGAAGCAATTATTTTATAGCTTATACATGTATAATTTTTTTTAATTTTAATAAAATAGGAATTTTTTAGAATTGGAATGAATTTGGAAAGAATTTAAGATTGCGGTGTTACAGTAAAGAATTAAGATTTTTTGTGTGTCAGAAAATGGCAAAAATATTATCGTTTTGTGTCATAGCGAAATCCACGTCTATTTTTAAGATTTTTATCAGAAAAACGGCATTGATTGACACGGTTTTATGAAGGAATTTCGGACTGCGTAAGTGGATCCCGATCAAAGTGAAAACGGCACCATTTATTGACGTTTTCTATATTTTATTAATGTAAAAGGTTGTAGCTTTTTAACATCAATTGATGGGTAGCAAAATATGATATTGCGGTTAAATATTTCACATAAGTTTATTATCAAAATATAATACTTTTTATAATGACTTAGACAATCTTTAACCCATAAGCTACCTTTTTAGTTGTGTTAGATTGAAAATTTTTTTAGTTAGATTGAAAATCTTTTTTCGTATGACATAAGAGTCACTAGTCTTGTAACGTTGAAGCATCCATAAATTTTCCATTTTACAAATTTGGCGTTTCAATTTTTTTTTTGTATATATTCGGTTGTCATGAGTACAAGAAAATATATTAAGTACTCATTCGGTCCCATTTTAAGAGGTATTTTTTTCTATTTTAATTTATTTTATTTCAAATATTTTTTTCGAAATTCAAGGGATATGTTTACATATATATTCCTATATATTTATTATATAACTTATTAAATATTTTTTTATTACTCTTTACTTTTAATTAAAATTAAAAGAAATTTTTAAAAATATAAAAGAGTATTTTTGACAATTACTATAATTTTTTTTATGAAATTAAAATATTTTAATTATTTTCTTAATTTTAGTAAAAAATAAAAAAATATATCTTTTAAAATGAGACAGAAGAAGATCGTTTATCAACTAATTATCGAAATATAATAGTTTAGATAACAAAGATCTCACAACTAAATTTTAAAATTGAATTATATCCACTCTCATTTTTCTCAAGGTCGTAATCGGATGAAATACCCCTCCATCCGACCGACGGTTTGCCGCCTAGTCCGAAGCATAATACATAATATTTCTATGGCAACCAAACATGATACAAGGAAAAGTATAGCGACTAGAATACGTAAACATGATACTTTGGATTCCTTGTAACTGTAACTCAACTTGCATGCATTTTTTTTTTTTATCATAACACATCTCTAGATACCTAAAATTGAAATGAAATTTGTTTATACATTTCAATTTTCTGATAAACCTTCGCATTACAATACCACCATATCGGTGCTAATTGATGCAACAAAAACTGTATAAAAAAATTGATATTTTTTAAATAGGAAAATTAAAATATATATGAAAATGAATGACTTAAAGCGTTTGTAGTCATTAGGAATGATCACGGACCAGAGAATCGTCCCGAATGGGATGAAAAATCCCTAAAACATTTCCTCGTAAGGATGGAAACAAAAAAAAGTATTCACCGACTTAGAATTCGGAAAGAGGATGGAAATTATGGTTTCCATTTCCGAAATTTAATTATTAAATTTAATTAAATTTATATAATTTAGTTTTAAATTATATTTAATTTTAATTTTATTAATTATTAAAATTTATATTAATTTGGTTTGTAATTGAATTTAAATTTTTTAATTATTAAATATTATATTTCAATTACAATTAATTATTAAATATTATATTTTATTTATATTTAAATTTTTTTTAAAAAATAAAAATATTTTTTATGCGGGGACGAGGATCCGTGGGAACGAAAACAAAGAAAATTTTTTTTCTGAAATACTATCTATTCCCGTCCCGTCCCTGCCCCACACTTGTGCGGGGTTGCCTCCCCACCTCCTTCCCTCCCCAATCATGTGGAGTTAATAAAAAGAAAGATAGTGTCAACTGAATAGAGAAAAGTTTACGAATTTCTGGCATGTGTATGGATAAGAAAGTGAGGAATTATGGAGATCACAAGGTTCTATAAAATCGATCAGTGGCACATGACACTAATAAATGAAAAACATAATATTTTTCAAACCTAATACCTGAAAATTGACGAAGTTGCTGAGTGCATTTTGCGACTCTGTGCTTGTATGCAAGTATGTTTTCTTCTTCTTATAATATAAAAACCTAGAATTTCATATTTAACTAATGAAATATACTTACTCTCTAGCTTATAATTATTTGATAAACAGCTCGGAAGTCATAACCCTTTTCTATACTTATATATATCTGTTATTTCTGGGAAATTGTCAGAAAGTAGTAGGGAAATACACTAGTTTGAATTTCAATTTGAGACAATTCTACGTGCAAAACATAGAGATTGTGATTGTAATGAACTGGCAAATTTGATTGCATGTTTGTTTTGAATTTTGGGTAGGCCTGGTAAAATTGATCCAAATTTATGGGTCGATCTAAATTCATAAAAAAAATTGAACCAAACTCAATTTAATCTAAATGAATACCCACTGGATCAATCCAACAAAAAATTGATCTAAACTCAATTCAATCTAAATGAATATTCATTTGATCAATTTAAAACTGACCTATTTTATTTTTTAATTCAATTTAATATCCGTTGAATTGATCAATTATATTTTTCAATCAATTGAGTCATTACTCAATGGGTTTGTCTAAAATCTTTTTTCGAGTTTTTGTTTCTTTCTCAACTTAAGTTATATTTATATTATTAGTAGAAGGGGTTGTTTATTTATTTATTTTTTATAGAAAAAATAGGTTATTTATTATTAATATCACTTTAAATTTTCTAAATAATAATTATAATTTAATGAAATGGAGGAAATAATCAATATATGTATTTTATTTATCCATTTTATAAATACAACTATCTAATCATTTTTTTAAAATGATATAATTATTCAATGATGGTGATATGTTTCTAAATATGAAGTTGATGAATGTTCTTCGTCATTCAACACGTCAGTTTGGAAATACGAAAGACCAATCAACAGTCAACACAATACTCTTCCGTTTTTTTTTTTAAATAAAATATATATTTATTGATATTTTTAATATAATTCATTTGATATTCAAAAATTATTTATTAATCGAATAAGATAGATTATTTGAAAAAAAAAATTAAACTTTATCTTTTAAAATATATAAAATATTTCGTATACAAGATTATAATTTAAAATCTTAATTGAAAAAGAGATATTTACCGCAATCTATAAAGAATTATGAAAATATTTGCCAATAAGGATTTTTCCCCTTCGTCAAGTTTCTTAGAGATTATAAAGATTATAATACTTTATTTAAATTCATAAATCGATCTAAATTAATTCAATACATTTGGATATTAATTCATTTATGATCCATATCTTTTGATCTATTTATGATCCAACATATTAGTGATCCATTCATTAATGATTCAATTCAAATCCGTCCAATTCATCTATTTAACACCTCTAATTTTGGAAATTGTCAAACTAATTATTAATTAATAGATTAACCATGACTTAATTAATCAACAAAAGTGCTTCTCAAGACGTATTTAGTAATTTAAAATTAAAATGGCTATTAATTTAAAGAGTTTTACGCAAGCAAATCATCAAGTCCTCGATCTCTCCCCAAAACTTTTTTGCCTCGTTAATTAGGGGGATGCTTAGGCAGTAGGACAGCCTCAGTAATCACCATATGTTGTTCCTCAAACAACTAAGAAAAAAAAAAGGGTTCAAATCCATCGTTATTGTTTGTGTGTAACAAATTTAAATTTTATTTATTTATTATTTTTAAATTTTTAATATAATATAATTTGTTTTTTTAATAAAATTAAAAATAATTTAATTTTAATTATATAATTTAATATTAAATTTAAATTTATTTATTATTTATTAATTTTTATAAAAATATTAAAAATAATCAATAAAAAAACGAAAAAAATTGTTTAAATTATGTATGAGGCTATTAAGATCCAATCTCTGATCAACGTGAATAAAGGAGATAAAATAGAATCTTGACTTTATTAATAAACCCCACATTGGTAGACATGGATCGAACTATATACCTTTTTTGATGGTCACACAATCCTAGGCTACTTTTTATCGAAATCACATTGCCATGTGAATTGGAATTCTCACAATTGGATGCAAATTCTAGTTGCTTCTTCTATCAATGTGTTTTAATTTAGATAGTAGTACCAATTGTCTCATTTCGATTTATATATTTTGGTAAAATTTTATATTAACATTAATTGAGTCTTTTATAAAAAAAATTCAATTGAGATTCAAACTAAAAGCCTTATAATTACAATTCAATAGAAGACTTTGATGTGTGTGTATGTATATATATATATATATATATATATATATATATATATATATATATATATTATGACGTCTATATAAATGCATTGACTAATTTTAATCAATTTTGATGAAAAAAGTTCTAACAGTTTATTGCTTTTGCGTATCAATTAAAATAACATAATTACAACATTTAAAAGAGTTATGCATTTATTTTCAATTTTCCATTAATCTAGATGAATAAATCACATGCTACTGTTTTTCTAGCTTATTAATAATCTTGTCCACTTAATCCATAAAACACGAGATGAATTTTTTTAATTGAAAATCTCGTGTTTGAGTATTAAGTACGGAATATTTTAAAATATTAAAAAAAATATTTTATAATTCTATGCGTATTTTTAATCGATATAAATTTAAATTAATTGAAAAAATCTAATTAATGAATATAAAGAGAAAAAAAATGGTGTTACTTAAAATATGGGGAGGGGATAAGCGTGTAAAGTGCTGAGAATAAAATTAAACTTATATTTCAGCTCTATTACTTCATTATATATATATATATATATATATAAACGAGAGAAACTAGGGGTAGATAAATACAAAATGAGATAATGATGAAATAGAACATATATATCCCTTAACAGTAACATATATCCCTTAACACCCTTCAAGCCGATGGGTGTCTTGAACATGAAGATACTATTTGAGAAGAGAAAACCGAGCAGCACCAAGAGGCTTGGTGAAGATGTCAGCAACCTGACCATCAGATAAGAAAAAACGTATGATGATCGTACCATTAGCAACTATTTTCCAGACAAAATGGTAATCCAACTCAATGTGCTTCATCCTAGCTTGGAACAACGGATTTCTATTGAGATAAATAGCCCTAATATTATCACACCACATTGTCAGTTTACCCATGTTAGAAAAACCAAGTTCATGCAATAGTGATTTAAGCCACAATAGTTTAGCTACTGCATTAGCCAGCGCCTTATATTCATTCTCAGTACTGGAACGAGCAATGGTAGGTTGTTTCTTTGGTCTCCATGTGATGAGATTCTTCCCAAGGAAGATGTTGTAGCCACTAGTAGACCTCCTGTCATCGGGATAGCCACCCCAATCAGCATTAGTAGCTATGTAACTGAATTTCAAATAAGGAAGATAGGAATAAATCGTGTCTACTTGTACCTTGGAGATATTGAATGAGTCTCTTAATTGCTTTCCAGTGTACCTCAGTAGGTTGATGCATAAATTGGCAGAGTTTGTTAATCGAAAAGGCAATGTCCGGCCTGGTCATGGTGAGATACTGAAGAGTCCCTACAATTTATCTACATTATGTGCCATTAAGAAGTGGTTGCCCCATTGCTTTGGATAGGTTAGGAGCTACTGCCAGGGGTGTAAGACAAGACTTTGCTTGAAGAAGGTTTGTGCGTTCCAGCAAGTCATGTATGTGTTTGGACTGATGAAGTAGGAGCCCATTTGGTGTATGATCAATCTCAATTCCCAGAAAGTATGCCACACGATCTAGATCTCTAATGGGAAATTCGGCCTCCATTAGTGATATAGTATGTTGAACTTCATTTCGGGGAAGTACCTGTCACTAGAATGTCATCAACATAATAAAGAACATAGATTGAGTAGGCATTAGTGACTTTGATAAAAAGAGAGTTATCAGCTTGTGATTTACAGAATTCTTTTGAACCCAAGAAGCTGCATAACTGAGTAAACCATTCCTTGGGAGCTTGTTTAAGCCCATACAGAGACTTGCGAAGAAGACAGACATGGTCAGGCCAACTAGAAGCAACAAATCCTAGTGGTTGTTGCATGTAGACAATTTTTGTTAAATGGCCATGAAGGAAGGCATTGGTAACATCCAACTGATGTATAGGCCAGTTGTGAGATGACGCAAGTTCAAGAAGAGTGTGGATTGTAGTGGCCTTTACTACAGGGCTTAATGTTTCTCTGTAATCAACTCCTGGTTTCTGAGAGTATCCCTTAGCTACAAGACAAGCTTTATACCTGTCTACAGAACCATCTATCCTACGTTTTATTTTGAATAGCCACTTGCACCCTATGACATTAGAAGATGATGATCTAGGAACCAAGAGCTAGGTATTGATGTCCAATAGTGCCTGGATTTCTTTGGTTATAGCATCATGCCACACTGGCGAATTTTTGGCTAAGGTATAAGGAGGTTCAGTTTGAAGTTAGTCAGTAAAGGAAATAAAGTGAGTAAGGGAAAGGTACTAAGAGGATTTTCGTAGCTCAGGGGGTCGCAGTTTCATGGGATGTGTCTTAGATATAGGGGGTTCAGGTGGTTGTGTGGATGCTGGAGAGGGAGTGGGTGGGGATAAAGTCGGTTGGGTTGACAAGGTAGGTGATGGTGAGTCGTGAGTAAGGATGGATGGTGGAAAAAGGGTAGGAGTGAATGACCGACCAGGAGTAGAGGGAGAAGAGTTCATACCTGATAAAAGTCCAAGAGGAAGTGCAAGTGCTACCTGCCATATCATCCAAGGATAAGCAGAGGCAGGATTGGGTTGTAGGTCTGGAGAAGATAGATCAGCAAATGGGAACCTGGACTCATCAAATTGAACATGTTTTGCAATGTAAATTCTCTCTTTTGATGGATCAAAGCAAATGAAACTTGAATAAAATTTAAAGTTTCCTAGATAGATATATAGGGTACTACGAAAATCAAATTCGTGTTTGTTGTAAGGCCTAATAAAAGGATAGATGGTACAACTAAAAATTTTAAGGTTTGTAAAATCTAGTTTCCTGTTAAATAATAGAAAGTATGGAGAAGTATGATTGAGAGAAGGGGATGGTAAATAATTGATTAAGGTGACACTTGTGTTGACAGCATAGTTCCAAAATCGTAATGGAATTTTGGAGTGAGCAAGCAAAGTGAGAGTAGTATCTATGATATATCGAATTTTGCATTCAGAGATACCATTTTGCTCATGAGTGTGTGGGCAAGCCAAAAAATGAATAATGTCAGATTTCTTAAAATGGTCAGATAGTTTTTGAAACTCTCTATCAAAATCCGACTAAAATCTTTTGATAGTGCAATTAAATTGTCGGTGTACCATAGCCTAAAATTCCAGAAAATTTTTGGGTACATCACTTTTGAATTTTATGCAATAAACTCAATTAAATCGCATACATTCATCAACAAAAAGGATAAAGTATTTTTGATTTAAGAAAAGAATCAACAAGGACAGGGCCCCATTCATCAGAGTGGATAACGTCAAATGGAGCAGTGCTATTCCGAACAATGGGAGGTAAACTATTCTTAGTGAGTTTGCCTAAAGCACATGAGGAGCACTTTTTATTAGAAGAAGAAAACTTGAAATTATTTGAATGCAAAATATGCGACACAATACGTTTGTGACAATGTCCGAACCGAGCATGCTAGGTATCAAAAGAGACCGTCTGCCCAAGGAATGCTTGCTTCAACTCGGGTGGTAGCACTTACAAACCTCCATTACTCGGGCCTTTCAAGAGGATGTCTTCGTCACCTGATCCTTTATTAAGAAATAAGAAGGCCAAAATTAAAAAAAAAACAACGGTTGTCTTTAGAGAATTTTTGAACTGATAATAAGTATTTTGTGATTTTGGGTAAAAGAAGAACATCATTTAGGCGAAAGCGAGAATAAAAGGAAGTGCCAGTGCTGACTCTGATGGTGTCCTGACCATGATAAGGGTTCATATAGTGCAATTGGGTGTGCTCCGCTGTCATATGATGGGTGGCCCCTATGTCTGGATACCACGATCTTGTAGGGATAGGCACCAAGGGCGGGGGTGAATAATAGGCTGACGCTAAGTAGGCAGAAGTGGAACCCTAGGACCAGGCGATGTTGGCTTGTCTTCCATAGAAACTACCAGAATTAAAAGAACCAGAATGGTTAGTAAAGTTTCCTGTTATTTGTGGCTCATACCTGTGCCTATAGCGATCAGCTGTGTAGTTTCTGAGGTTGAAAATTTGACAAGACCCATGTTGGCGACGTTGATTAGAAGATTTATTGCCTTTGCTGTTAATAGTGGCAGTAGTAATTGGTGGGGATGGTCATTGGGCAATAAATGCAGAGGGTGTGTCATGAAAGCTTTTCAACAAGACTTCATGAGCAACCAAATGATCATATAATTGGTAGAAAGATGCAGGTGGAGATTGAAGGGCAAGGGTGGTCATAATCGAGTAGTATTCAGTCCCAAGATTGCGAAATATGATGGCATTGAATTGAGAAGTCGAAAGTGGTGCACCTGCGAATGCAAGCTCATCAACAAGAGCTTTTGCACGTTGTAAGTAGATAGCAACTCCAGTGTCCGTCTTCTTGAGTTCCTGCAATTCAATATGAATTTGTAACTGATGATTTTGAGAGACAAAATCGAAGGCATTAGCTAAGGCTTGCCATGCATCATAAGCCGTCTCCTCACCTATAACATAAGTGGAAACCTCTTCAGTGAGAGAGGCAAAAAGCCATGTTAACAAGGTTTGATCATTTTTAAACCAAGATTCATAATCCGGGTTGGGAATAGAGGAGGTGAAGTCAGTAGGAGAGGGGATTGTGGTGGGAGGTTTTATGATCGAGCCATCAATGTGACCCATAAGGTGATGAAAGTGAAAAATAGGAAGAAATTGAGTTTTCTAGGTAATATAATTTGTGCGATTAAGTTTGATGGTGAAAGCATGATTAGTGGAAAAGGTTTGAGAATTTTGTATGATTGGATTTGTGGCCATGCTTGGGATCGGGTTGGTAATTGAGGTTGAAACTATGAGATTGGGTGTGCTGCTGATGGTGCGGCAGCAAAAGAAGATTTAGGAGAAGATGGAACAGCAGGAGATGAGTTATTAGATGAAGCTGAGGATATGAAGAGGACTAGGTTAGCTCTGATACCATGTAAAGTGCTGAGAATAAAATTAGACTTATATTTCAGCTCTATTACTTTATCATACAGAAAGGTATATATATATACAGCTGTAAATGAGAGAAACTAGGGGTAGATAAATACAAAATGAGATAATGATGAAATATAACATATATATCTATTAACAGTGACATATATCCCTTAACAAAGCGGGGGACATGAAGTGGGGAATGATAGTTGGGGGGCGAGGGGGATTAATAGTTAGTTTAGGATTGATTGAGATGTGTTAGTTGGTGTTTGGTCCCCATGGCATCCCTCATGGTATGTCTTCACTTTATCCATGTGGTTTTGCACCCTCTTCCCTTCTATTTGACTATCACTATCAATAACTCTTTCCATGCCTTTATTATTATTATTATTATTATTATTATTATTATTATTATTATTATTATTATTATTATTATTATTATTATTATTATTATACTACCCTAATTCTCTAGGATCCATGGATTAAATTATACTGCCCATTTGAAAGAGCTTATGAAATTTTATATTTCGATTACGTTCTCAAAGCAGAGGTATTTATGGACTATGAATATCTTGTATTTTAATTTATTCTTTTAATCATAAAATAGTTATTGCTTCATATGTATTTTTTTATTATTAAATTAAAGTAGTATGCATTTTTTGTGAAAAAAATAAATTAGTAAATGATTTTGAGAAATCACAAACCCGAATATAATTTTGAAAAAATAAATTAATTATATGCAGGTATATATCGCTTTGTTTGATAATCAGAATTAAATAGCAAAGCAACTGAAAATATCAAAGCCTATACTATAGATAGTTATTAGGTTTTGTTGGACAAATCTCAGTCGCATTATTACGAAGATTTTATTCACCTTTCCCGTTTGTTGCTAATATGATTACTTCAAAAATTGTTTACCATTGATTTTTCTTCGTTCATCTACCCACAGCTCAAGTAAGCCTGTCATGGAAGAAGAAGAAGAAGAAGAAGAAGAAGAAGCAGTTTAATTCTCGTAATCACATTCTCTGATCAATTAAGTATATATTAAAATAAATAGGAATATAAATACCTACAGAATTATTTGCATAATATGATTCCTAAATAACTCGAAATTGCATGTGCATCTTCACACCGCCAACTAATTGAATAGGGCCCTATTTTTCTCTTTATCATTGTTTTTTAATTAATATTACAATGCAATAATTTAATTAGCTGTTTTTTTTTTATTTTGTTACGTCTCTCTTTTTTTTTTTTTAATTTCTATATCTATTTCTTATTCGTAAAAAATGACACACAAAGCATGTTCAAAATATATATTATAATTGTAATAATTAGATTTTTTTTTTCTCTTTTATGCATATATAAAGTTATAAACCAATAGATATTTCGTTCCTTGGAAAAGGGCAAGAAGTAAATAAATATGGTAATTAATTATATTTGCTATAGTCGCCTTCTAATAATGAAAGGTTGAATAAGAATTAAAATTAAATTGAGTTTGTGACAACTAATTGATAAGCAGAGCATGTGAGATGCTGCCTTTAGTGTGTGTATATATATATATATAATAGAAGCCATGTGGTATACAATATGTGATCTCTCATTTCAACATTTCCATACCAAACACTTCTAAGTTCTAATTAGGGCACAGCAAAATAAATCGAAAAAATGGTTAACCAAAAATCGGTAGAAATCAAATCGATTTTTTGATTAATCGAATCTGATGATTACGATTTAAGTTAGTAAATTTGAGATATTTTGATTTTTGATTTCGATTTCAATCCATGATATGAAAAAACCGACAATTTCAGTTAACCGGTCAATTTAATTATTTTTTAATATATATATTATTTTTATTTTTATATCTTCAATTTTTTTTATTTCTTTTCCTTTAAAATTTACATAAAATAATACTTAAAAATATATTTAAATTATATATTTATTTTTATATCTTAATTTTTTATTTTTTCCTATAAAATTTATATAATGCTTTAAATTAAATTTATATTATGCCATTCTCTTTAATTATATAATAATATTTATATATAGTATCCGATTAACTTTTGTATATGTTATTTTTTATCATATATTGGTGTTTATATTTTACATTTATATTTTAGAGTTTATATTATAATATTTAATATTATCTAAAATTTTATTTGACTTAGAAATAAACATATTAATTTTCAACAAATATAAAATCTATTTTATATTATTAGCTATTAATTTACATAACATAAATTTTGGCTAGTAAATTATGTTTGTTTTGTAATTTTTATATTAAATTACTTTATACATTTTAAATTGAATTGAATTTTATCTATTTTTTATAATTTTATGTAATAAATTTTAATGGTTAATTGAGAAATTTTGGTTAACCAAATCGAAATCGATGGATTGGTTAACCGAATGTAAATAACTGATTAATGGTTAGTGATTTTAAAAAACTGATATTAATGGACTGTTTAATTTTTTGTTCATGCACCAATTAACCGATTCATGCTCACCTTTAATTCTAATAATGCTGAATCTACAGTTATTTTTCAATTACTCCATTTTTTTTTCAAAAATTTAAGAAACATTAATTATATATTTTTTTATTTACCCTTACATAAATAAAATGAAAATACATAACAATATAGAATTTTTAAAATAATATTTTAATAAATTATAATAGATATTTTAAAAAATCGATTTTATTTTTTTTAAAAAAAAGATAAATTTCGTTTTTTTTTTTAATGTGGCAGATTTTTTTTTTCTCTCTTTGAAGTGGCAGAAAATTTTAGAATAGTGACTGACATTGAAATCTCAATTAACAGCAATTCTGCATCTCAAATTCTAAAACAAGGCTACTACAAATGTAAACTTAATAGAAAAGAGACAAAATAGAAAACTTTTGAAAGACCAAAAATATAATAAATAAAAAAATTCATTTTTGGCGTTATTAAATAAATAAACAAACCCCAAATTCGGTATATAAAATTGACAATAATAAATACATTTTTGACATTATTACCAGAAAATGACAAAAAAAAAAACTAGATGATCATATATATTAATTTATTTAGAGGACCACAATCTTTTTTTTTTTTTTTAACTTTGGGCAAAACATGAGAATTATAATTACGTACATTACATGGTATAGACAAATCTATATGTATGAATAATATAGAACCACCTCTTCTTTTAGTTCTATTTTTTTTATTTGTAGTTATATAATTTTAGTGTAATACCTTAGAAAATGTGAATTCTAGTGGATTATATTATTATTATATCCTTTAAACTAAAATCCTTGCTAATCAGTATTCAATTCCTCATAAAAACCAAGGGAACAACACAGTACATGCACTGCCAAAAATGATTACTAATTAATCATATACTTAATTGGTGAATTAATCACTTACATGATAATTTATGATTAAATTGATCCATTAATTTATTTACGGACCGTCTAAATCATATTTGTCACACTCTTCTCGGGACAATATTTTTCGATGCGAAACTTAACCGAAATCGGTATATTTTTTTTATATTCAGTCAAAAGCTCCAATATACAGGTGGATTCAGTCAAAGGATCCCACATCGATTGGAGATGAGAACGAAGTAGTCCTTATAAGGCTATGGATATCTCTTCCTTGTCGAGGTATTTTAGGGAGACCCAAAAATAAAACCGTGAAGGCTACAGCCCAAAGCGGACAATATCGGCAAACGGCTATTCGGAGACGTTACAATATTGCTGGAATAAATTCTCCATTTGTGATTTTGTCATTTTGCCTTTCAAAAGCTAGGATCCTGAGATTAATTGATTAATTAATTAATTTAACATAGACTGAACTGCATGCATATACATAATATATAACAAAATGCAAGTACAAGGAATGACAACTCTTTACCAATGTTATTAAAACCGGACCGAACTGTCCGGTTGAATCGTGAATCGAAAGCCTATTCGGTTGGTTTAATACATAAAAACTGTAAAAAAATCGATATGAACCAGCCAAAAACCTGATAAACCCGTGAAAACCGGCCTGAAACCGGGTGAAAATCAGAAAAACCATTTTTTTGTCCAACATATATATACAACATTGTTTTTTCTGGAAAAAATAAAATATAAATATAAATACAAAATAATTGAAATTTAGAAAATTTTAATGAATTTTTTATGAATAAAAATAAAAATTATAATTTATAATTTATGAATATTGGCAATTTTTTTATTATATCTATCTTAAATATTTATTATGAATATTGAATAACTTGAAAATATTGCTTTATGACTAATGTTTGATGATAAATGTATTTTTTAAAGTATTTTTTATTTTTTATATAGTTATATTTTCATAATATTTATAGAAAAATTTAAAAATAATATTATTTTGAAAAAAGTAAAAAAATCCGGTTGAACTCTATCGAATCGATCGAACCAAAAACCTTTTGTCTTTCCGGTTCTTTATCCGATCCGATTTTAATAACATTGCTCTTTAGGACCATCTATGAACTATAACTCATCTTAGAAACAAACTAAACTTCCTTCTGGCCCTTGAAATCTATGCCTTTCTGTGCATGTAACTCTTTCTAAGGACTCAACAATATCAATACACTTATAGGGTTAAAAGTACTATTTACTATTTTTCATTATAATTCAACAAGTATATCAATTTGACCACATCCCTTTTCTATCACCATCTCCTAATTTAAGCCACATATAGCCAATCAATGTTTTGCATTAATTTGCTGATTATCATACTCATAAAATCAAATGAAAATTGTCCCACCAAAATATGACTAAATTCTGTGCCCTAATGTTTGTAATCATATAAAATTATGAGTTTGATCATTACGTAATGAAAGGCTAACGAGCTTTTTAATTGAGCAATAATTTTGGATGTACGATAAAATAAATTAAACATATAAGCGCACAGAATTCAGTCGAATTAAATATTTATTTTTTATATTTTAATTGGACTGTGCATATCATGCAATACATTACCGCATTGCGTGCTGAATTTAACACTTTCATTGTGATAAATCATAAAATAGAAAAGAGGCATTGGGGATTGGAGAGTGAAGGCTTTCCAGTGCATCAATCCACTTTGTTAAATGCTTTTTTCCAGTCGATGACAGTCTCCCACATGCTCTTGTAGAGGGCCAACCCCACCATTATTAGTCCACATGAAACTACTAGAAAATGACCATAGCAGATCTGACCCACTTATTTTATTAATTTTATCTTTAATTTATTATATGGTTTTAGGGTTCTCTCTCTCTGTCACCATATTTGACCCACACATCCCTCTTACGTAAATACAGTACACCAATAAAGAAAAGGCAACCCTTACACCCTTTCCTCATGCTTTCCATAACAGATTTTCACATTCTTATTTCTCTTGCAAATACATAAATATATCTTTTTATTCCCATAAGACAAACTATTCTTTTGTTATCAGTGAGGAAACCCAAGAAAAACATCTCATCTTGGGTCTGCACAGCCAAATTCTCCTGCACCAGCACCAGTACCAGTACCAGTACCAGTACCAGCATTTAGAACCCACAGGATATTGTTCTGTGAAACCCAAGAAACCATTATCTTACACTACTTTTTTCTTTATATCCCCATTCTCTCTTTCTCTTCTCTGCTTCTCACACCCATAGACATAAATGACTCCAAAAACCACTGCAATCTCTCACTCGCTCCTAAATTCGAAGAAAAACCAAACCTACTCCTCATTTGTATCCAGCTTCAGGGATTAGTGCTTTAAAATAGATAAAAGAACTCTCCTCTAATTCAATGCAGAACTCCATATCTGGTGGCTTTTGCATTTTCAAAGGTGATGCAGTGTTGAAACCAACAAGGTGGAGCTAGAACTTGAAGCTAGCTATATATACGTTTTTAAGAAAATTTATTTTCTTGTTTTAAAGTTGAAGAGAGGAGAAGATGCCTTCAAAATTCGTCCATTCTTTGTCAGATGAAAACCTGGATCTCCATAAGCAGATTGGATGCATGAATGGCATTTTCCAACTATTCGACCGCCACCATTTCTTGAGTGGCCGCCGGCAAATCACATGCCAAAACCACCAGAGGCTGCTATCAGGTACTTGATTTTTCATTACAAAGTTAGGTGTAATTTAGACAATAACTAATTACCTAGCAATTCAATGTTTTGTTTCTTTTCATTTAATGCTCGTGAAAGCTGCGGTAATGTTAATCCAATTTTATGCCTCTCTAACTACTTACTAAAAGATAACATTTTTACTCCATGCAGTTTCTTTTTATACAATTGTTGTGTTTGGTCATAGATGTTGCATTTCCACGTATTGTTAGTTTACCGTTCCTCCATTATATTAACAATATCACTTCAATCAATACCCTTGTAGCCTGAGCCTTTGATGAAAATTTAGGAGTTAGCCACTGCTCTTCATTCCATTGTTTCCCCATAAAAGAATTCATTGAGGTCTCTTTCTTGGAGACCATACTTTACATTCTCAATTTAATTTATCATGATTCCCAGGTTTCTGCACCGGTGATTAATTTCTAAGCTAATTAAGAGCTAACATTTTAGCTTTGTTCCAGGTCAAAATGGAAATAACCGTGCAGACTCCAAGAATACATCCAAGAACACCACAGTAAGCATTCAAATCTTGAGGATTGCTTTTTTAATACACAGAAAAATTTGCTGAAGAAACTCTACATACACTTGCAGGAAAGCAACCGCAAGATGACCATGAAAGAGAAACAGAGAATTTCAACGGAATCATCAAGAAACTCATTTTCATCATCGTCTTCATATACCTTGTCATCTCTAGAATGCAACAGAGCATCTCAGCTGGAAACATGTTCGTCTGGTCAAACCATGGTTCCTGAAACCCGAGTCCGTGAGTCACCTACATACCAATCAAATGTTTCTTCCCAGGCAAGCCAGCAGTCCCCTGATCTCAGAGATGTTGTCAAAGACTCACTGTACAGAGAAGCCCGCAGTTTATCAGTCAAAACAGTAAGCAGAGGCAAATTTGGGGGCCAAACTTTGAAGTACTTTGACTCTCCAAGGCCTATGCACCAACCCAAAGTCTCAGGTCTAAAAGAATCATTTCAAGATCTTCATAAGCTTCAAGAATCATGTCGCAACTCCAGTGCAGGGAAGCATGTTTCATCACTGAAGGATGCTCGGCGGTTCTCGTGTGATGGAAGAGAATCAAGAGACGCATCCAAATCCACCATAAAGCTCAAGGAGCTCCCAAGGTTATCATTGGACAGTAGAGCAGGTTCTGTAAGGGGTTCCACCACGGAAATGAAATCAAATCATCTTTTGGGGAATCTGGAGAAGAGTAACGGGCGCTCAGCCAATTCCCTTCACCAACAGGAAGAACCTGAAAGCCGCACACGATTGTCTAATGTTGTGGCAAAGTTAATGGGACTGGAAGCTATTCCCGACACCATGTCAATTAAAGAGAATCAAACAAGACAGATCATAACATCAGATGCAGAAAAAAATCCTGTCCTGACAACATCAAGAACAACTGATGACAAGAAGCAAACTCAAAATCCTGGCTCCCCAAGATTCCTTCACAAGGAATCAAGTTCACTGCATCTGAGAAATGATTCAGTAAAGAAGCCCATCCCAAATTCAAAGTTCCCAATAGAACCAGCACCATGGAAGCAGCCAGATGGATGCGGAGGTTCTCAAGTTCCAGCTTTAAAGGGACGGGTAACTCTACCAAAAGCTCCAAATACCACACTCTCTGTTTATGGTGAAATAGAGAAAAGGTTGGCACAGCTTGAGTTCAAAAAGTCTGGGAAGGATCTCCGAGCTCTTAAACAAATACTCGAAGCAATGCAGAAGACTAAAGAAATATTAGAGACCAGAAATGGAATAACTCAGAGAAGCAGCAACAGCAGTCTTCATGACAACTTGAAGTTCTCCAATCCAAGCAACCCCCAGAATAACAACCCCATTTCAGCCCTTACCAAGAGTAACCATTCATCCCCGTGTGTTAAATCCCCAATCATGATTAGGAAACCAGCTAAACCTCCACACAAGCCCAGTAATGCAATTGCCACAGAAAATACAACTGAGAATTTTTCAGTTCCGCACGGACCCCGAACTACTGACACTATAAATTGCAGAAAGGTTTCAATTGGCAAAGAAGCTACTGAAGATCTTACTCCAAGAACCAATGAGCTAAGGGACCGAGCAAGTTTACCTCCTTGCTTAATGGACAAAAATACTGCTGCTGGATTGACAAGACTGTCACAAACTTCAAAGGAGCCTCATTCCGCAACTAGAGAAAGCAGCAACTCTGCTAAGAGCTCAGGAACCTTGAACATGCAACAACCACAGAAAAAGCTTGGGTTGGAGAAGCAAACTCATCCCACAAATCCATCATCAGATACAATGAGGACCAGAAGGCAGTCCTCTAGACAGCCAACAGAATCAAGTTCTCCTCGCAGAAAGACCAAATCCAAATCTTCCTATCTGCAGCCAAGTGATGATGAACTGAGTGACATTGGTAGCTATGTGGGGGATTCAAGCTATCATGGGTATTCAATTTCTCTAAAATCTGAAAGCACAATTAGCTTGGCCTCACAAGTTGATGATGAAGTTTCAAGCACTGATAGATCCACTAGGATATCTAACAACTTTATCCAGCAAACTCACCCGAGACAAAACGTATGCTTTCTTCCTCTTCTTCCTCTGTCCATTATCTAATCAACCATTACCTTGACATATTTGTATTTCTCTCATTCAGAAATCAGTAGCAAGATCAGTAAAAGAGAGATCAATTGCAGAACCTGCGATGCCTTCATCAGAACAACCAAGTCCTGTTTCTGTTCTGGATGCGACATTCTATGTTGATGATTTGCCATCTCCTGTCAAGAAGAAAACAATTGTCTTCAAAGGTCAGAATTCAAGTTCCTTTCTTTATACATGCTCTAATTCAAGTTTATCATTACCAATTTACAGATGGCATTCATAATCATATTTCTTTAGAGGGAATCAATGAAGAAAGAAAATTGGTAATTGACACAGTTCAAAATTTAGGCTGACAGAATTATAAAAAAGGAAAAAAAAATTAGGTGGCAAGAACAATACAGATAGAACAGGTCTACAATGACTAGAATTCATGAACAAGTTCAAGTGAGAATTTGAGCTATTTGTATGATATGTACCATAAAAAACGTCATTTTGTGATCTCTCATTCACTTTTCTGTGCAGATGATGATGTTCAATGGAATCCAGCAGATACAAATTATTCGTCCGGTGGCACAAACTATAGTCTCAATTCCGTGGTCGATAAGAAAGCAGAGAGCATCCACCTCGTAATACAGAATTTTATGCAGATCTTATCCGCTCAGAAGGAACCTTTCATTGGTGAAATTCCGTCCCACTACAATAGCTCAAATCCAGAGCACCAGTATATTTTGGAAATCCTACTAGCATCAGGTTTCCTGAAAGAGTTTGAATCTGGTTTTACAACTATGCATCTGTATCAGACAGGCTATCCAATCAACCCCGATACATTCCTTTCACTAGAACAAGTTAAGACAAGCACAATGCTTTTCAATGATAAAGTGAGCGATCGACAAGCTTCCCAGTTGGAACGTCAATTCAAAAACCAAAGAAGACTCATCTTTGATGCCGTGAATGAAATTCTGATAAACAAATTTTATCTGGAAAGCTCTACACACTGCTGCTCGCCAAACACACCGGCTAACAAAAGACCTAGAGGACAGCAGCTTCTTGGAGAATTGTGCTCAGAGGTAGACAGACTGCAAAGTAATGCCTCAAATTTCAGCTTAGACGATGAAGATGACAGTTTGACAAGCATCTTGCGGGCAGATTTGTCTCATCAATCAACACAGTGGACAGCTTGTAGTAGTGAAATTCCTGGGCTAGTTCTCGATGCTGAACGTTTGATCTTTAAGGACTTGATAACTGAAGTTGTGACATGTGAGACGCTTGGTCTAAGAGTGCCATCTGCTAGGAGTTGCAGACAACAGTTTTCATGTAGCACTCAGAGAACCGTTTCAACATGATAAATTCAGTCTCTCCCTATCTCTGTAAACAAATTTGGAGGACTACTTTAATCTTTACTGTTCCTGTATTGGATAAAGATCAAAATAAGCTATCAAGTATATATACTTTACAGAAGTTTTTAAAATAAATTCAAACGACAGTATTCCTTTTCTTATTTCCCCATCCAGCTGCTGTTACCTATGAACAAAATTTGTCATTAATCAAGTGAATATACACACACACAGAAAATCCCAAAAAATGGCTTCATTACCAAGTCACACATACAATTACCTAAGGATTAGAGTCAATACCATGACTTGTTAATTTGAGTATGTTGATAAAAATTCATCAATTCACATCAATGCAAGAATCTATTCAACTATTCAAGAAAGCAAAATGTTATTTAGCCCAAACAATTTGTATCAGCTTAGGTTTCACACCTGGTGCATCATCATTTTCTTCGTAATATCACACATACCCATGAGTTTTTTTTCCCCTTTTTTGTAGTGCTAAAATCATCAGAACAAAAAATAATCCATATCAGCAACCATAATAAAGCAAGTACAGCGAGCCGTTGGGACATGTGGTACTGCCGACCTGCTCCTTACTAACCAGTAACCATATATCAAGGAAGTTGGAGTTAAAACATAGCAAGCTTATAACTCAATACATATAATGGAGCATCAATAATTCACAAGATAACATACAAAAATATTTGTTTTTGCTTACCTGCTTGCCTCTTCGAAGAACACAACACATAGAGCTTATTACTACAGAAGTATTCTTTTCATTCTCTTTCAGCTTTAAGATGGTTGTATATCCAGGCATCTTGGTAAGCAACAGACAGCTGTTCAAAAATCTTTCCCAATATTTTCAAGTTCAAATCTTAAATTACATGTAACTACAAGAAGGATGGATTCTCATGCTTCTTTGTTTTTCCCATTGTTAATCCCAAGGCATTTCCCATCTGTGCAGCAAGACAGGTGGATTTGACACTTGAAGTTGCCCCTAGTACACGGGGGATTATAAATAGAATTTTCCTACTCTACAAGGCATCATATTGCCAGATTTTGAGGCGGATCTAGCCTTGGACAGAAAAATCAGAGACAAAAGATCCATAGCCAACCGCATCTATTATGGTATTAAGCTTATTTGATGCAGTTCCAGAGGGCATCATAGGTCCAAACACAACCTCTTTCCGTTTCCCTAATAGAGAAAAGTCTGGGAAAGAAAGAGATAGCAAATACAATAAAGATAACAAGGCACCCTACAGAAAAGAAAACTAAAATCGACTGAAGTAAGAAGAATATGATCTCTAATCCCAATAAATACCATTCACAGAAACATTTCTAGAAGCTCTGCCAGAAAAAGAAGGGGGCATCACAAGGCCAAAAAAGAAAATCCAAAGTAACCATACGAAACTGAAAGAATTTCTATAAATGCTCTGCATACAAACAAGATCAAATAACAGAAAGAACATGCAGGCATCTGAGAACCTTTGCTTCTTGCCCTGCAAAACCCCTGAGAAAAATCCAGAACAAAGTCTTCAAAGTTTTTGATGCAAACTCAACTACGAACAAATAAAACAAAATACACTATTCTAGACTATCTACCTGACTAACCATAATAAACAAATATTTCCCAATCAGAAGTCTTTACGAATACATCTACATGAGCTACTTGCAACCCTATATTTCCAAACCGCTACATGTTTTTGAGGATCACAACATATAATTTCCTTTGCAAGCAAAGAATTAAATCTGGACATTCCAACAACCCATGTTGCACAAAATCCATACCTCTTATCATCATCATTACCAGGAGCAAATTGAATCCAAAGGAAAATTGTGAAACCATCTTTTGACCAAATCAATGTTTCAATACACCACACCACATTATTAAATCCACCTTAAAATCATAACGTATAAAATGACTCAAATCCCAATGAATTTGTCTACTGTGCTAAGCCTTCCATCCATCTAGTAGCTTAAATGCATCATACACCATAGGATCTCAACGAAAACAATGAAATGCACACAGAAAGCTTAAGTTCAAGGCCTTTCTTAAATTCGATGCCTCACCAAAGGAATCAAATATACAAAATGCTCTTAGCATCTGGGTACAATCCAACAAAACCACCTTTGTCCACATTATATCAAAATCGCATGTAATATCAAGTCCTAAAAAAATAAAAAAGAAAATGGTCTCACTAACAAGTAACAACCAATAGACGGAAACAGTATCCCATTTCCTACATGCAAGCAGTGGATTATAGAACGATTAAATTAATAACTAACACCATTTTGGTCCCAGATGTTTAATATCATTTTGGAATTGCATTTAATATTTACAAATTTTAGAACAGTGGTGCAGTAAAGATGTGCAGAGCGCTATCTTTAAATAGAGGCAAGGCCTCATCCATTGCGGAAGGAGAAAGATGCTATTAAGGGTTTACAATAGGAACATTCCTGGAAAGCACGATGAGATAAACATATTTGACCATTAGGAACCCCAAGTATGAATTCCTTCTCACAAGTCAAATACTAACATTGGGCATAAACACTCAACTCAGAAAGTATATAAAATAATAAACTGAATTCAGAGTTTAGCATTTAGATATATAGAAGAGAATTTAGAAAGAAAAGAGCCTTTGCCAAATTCAATAAGTTCAGGCATATATAACTGATCAACCAATGGCGATATCTGACAATAAAGACATTTCTCGACCAGTTTCAGTAAAACTAATTACATATAGTCAAGCTTTTAACATTGTGTACAATTAAAAGGTACCATATAAATTTCATCACTCAAAAGCGCACATAACAGTAAACAAATAAGAGTTACATAAATAGAAAATCTCCGAAAGCTATTGCAGTACTATAAAATGTTATACATAAAGACCCAACTAACATTGATGTGCAACAGATATCAACAGAACAATTAGTGAAAGTTCATTTAAAAACTTAGATTGCTTCCCATATAATGATTCGAATTCAATTGAGATAACAGACATGTAAACTATGCTTTTTTAGCTTTAACATCTTAAGCTACATTTTGAGTGAGAAAAGGACAGTATATGTGCACCTATTCAGTACAAAACCACAAAAGAAGAGCAAGAATTTCCACTAAAAAGAATCATTCGCTAACAAGGATGTATCATGACAAACTGACGAGCACATACCTCCAGAACTGATTAAAATGGGAATAATTCCCCACCACAGTTTGTATCCCATTCAAGACTCATATGCTGGCAACGATAAGCCTCACTTTGCCTACCTGAAATCAGCTTCTGCTGCTAGTTTCCTAAACAAGTATACAGATTCTAACCAAGCCTAATTTACATTTGAGCTAGTTCTCCTGGGTTTTCTATTGATTGTTTCAGAATTTCCTCAGCCCTCTTTTTCTTTTCATCCTTCTCACCATCCTTCCCAGACCATGGGCTGATCTTCTCAACACCTTTATTATGTAATTTTGATTCTAGTGGTGAACCCACTGTCTTTCTATCAACCCCAATCTTAAATCGCTCAGCAGATCTTTGATCTAAAAGAACTCTTTTCTGGCCCTCCTCAGAATCGCATAACCTGTTCTTCATTGCTTCAATTGCTGGAGCAAATGTATCCAGCACAGATTCATGGTTATCTGGAAAAACATTTTGCTTAATAGGATTTCTTGCAGCAGCTTCACACAAGAGCTTAGCTGGAGGAACTATGTGGGAAACTCCCTTCTCCCCAAACGGTAAAGGAGCAGCAAGAAATGGATTATTTTCAACTGCTAGTCTTGCCTCAAAACCCCCAACAAGGGCAACAGAGGAAGGTCCCCCCAACCCATTGCAAGTAGGCTGATGTTGCAAGTTCAAAAGAGACCTATCTGCCTCCATGTGAACCCTTGCCTGCTCGATCTTCTGTATGTTAGAATCAGCGGCACCTTCATTTTCTGCGGGTAACTGAAGGTAGGTCTTGGGATCAGGAAATGCAGGGAGCCAAGCTGGAATATGCTCCCCAGGAGGCTCCTCACCAATTTGTAAGAAACTTGAAACTGGCTTTCCTTCTTTAACAACAGGGAAAGGAGGGATGAAATAGGTAAATGGGATATGCTCTGCTTCACCAACATATTGTGTGAGTTCCCTAATAGTACCTGAACTTGCAATACAGTGATCAATAACAGAAGCACCGGCAAAACCCTGTGGAGAAACCAGCTCTTCCAATCCTTGAATAATATCAAGAGCATTACCCTCCATTCTGCCCGCTAAATTAGTATATGATTGCGAAAGCTTTCCCAGATTGTGTATATATCTGACGGTGACATCAGATAGTACATCAAGCGCAGCCTGCTGAAAGGACTGAAACCCAGCACTTTCACATATTTGTGCTACAGCGATCTTTGCAATTGCTCGGGCAAATTCATCACTGCTTGCTCCGGATTTCCTCTTTTGATATTGTGCTTTTTCATTCACTCTTCCACTCTCCCCACCTCCATGGCTCATATTCAACACCACATATCACTTTGCATGCAATAGGACATCCAAAAGCACCATTGTCTCACCCGTAAATCGCATATTCATTGCTCAAGCCCCTGCTGGCTTGCTGAAAATAATATTATAGTCAGTCAACACTATGAAATCTAAGCTTCAGCCCACAAGCTCTAAGCCGAACCTATCATGATAACAAGTTCGATTTAAAGTACCCAAAAATAAAAGATAAATAAAATAAGGAGATAAAAGCTAATATGCCAAATCCAAATAAGCACATCGCAAACCCTTCACGCGACTTACACAAACAAGCATTTCCATTTCACGAAAGTGAAGTCATTGGTCAATTAAAAGAGCATATTAAAACTTCCAAATGCAAGATAAATAAACAAGTCATTCAAAACAGAATGTTCAAACATTTTTCTGAGTTAACTTGTAAGCCTAATGAAAACTCGAGAAAACCCTAGACCGAAGCAAACCAAATATATCAGAATACTCACCGCTTGCCTTTTAGGATTTGGAAACCGCCTCGCGGATAAAACGACCATAGAACAAAGAATCGAAGCAAAGAGAGGAAGGAAACATAAATCTGGAGCAGAATTGGGCGCCAATAGATGAGCAAGGGAACCGTAGGCAGCTAGTGAATGAGGATAGCAGAAGTAATAAAGAATACAAGATGATAAAGGGTTTAAAAATTGGCAAAAAGCATGGAAATGAGAATTAGAAACCCTAGTAAAACCCCTAATAGTAATTGAAAAGGAGACTGAGAATTGAGAAATTAGAGAAGGGCAGAAGTGGTACTTATAGAGGGAGAAGGAAGTAGAAAGAGCAGAGAGCAATGATAAGTTCACACCCGTGTGGATTAAAATGCCATGAAATGTCCACCCAATTTGTTGACAGCTGTCCGTTTTCCCATCATTCAAACCCCTCCAGCTTTCTTTTTTGTTTTTTTTTTATATTTTTATTTTTAAAATAATAAATTCATGCAGATACCACAATTTAATTTTATCCCATTGTCTGAAGGGCTTTCATTAAATATATGTTTTTCGTTCACGCTTCGGATATAATTTAACATTCATATTTCTAATATATTATGAAATATGTACTGGACGTTTTTTTGGCCATTGCGCTCTTATTTATCAGTCATTTTTATTATTTTTATTAAAATTAAAAAATAATATATAAATTTAAATTTAATATTAAATTATATTATTTAAATTAAATTATTAAATTTGATTGATTCAAATTTTATTAAAAAAAATAAATTAAAAAAATAAATTAAATTATATTAAAAATTTAAAAATGACAGATAAATAAAATTTAAATTTTACTCAAAAATAATAAATAAAAAAATGAAATGAATATTATTTTTTTATTTATTTATACCATATGATAGTTTAGAATGAGAACCTAATTGAATGGATGAAATTTATTGGAAATTTTCCAAAACTATTAAAAAAAATAAGGTTTCACTCAAAAATACCTTCTTTTTTTCTTTTAAAAGTACCATTTTTAAAATTTTTATTTTTAAAAATATTTATTTTTTAATTTAACTCGACCACTCTTCGGTAGTAAATCCAACTAGCCCATAAGTAGGAATGAATATGGATCGGTTAATCGGTCAATTAATAATTTTTTTAAATCAGTCTATTACTATCGGTTAACCATTATATCAATTTCGATTTTTAATTTGATTTTTCGAATCGGTTTATCGGTTAACCATTAAAAAATTTTAATATATAAATTTAATAAATTATACAATTTATAATATTATTTTTAATAGTTAAAAATGTTTTAAAAATTAAAAATACTAATTAAATACAATATTCATTAAAATAATCAAAATAAAAATAAATTTTTCATAATTAATTATAAAAATTAAAAATATTCAATATAAAACTAACAACAGAATGATAATTGATAAAGCTTAAAATGTATTTATCACGTAAAAGGAAGCGCTGGCAGTTGTTGAGCCAATCGAATAGCTAGACCTGCAAAAAAAGAGTGTCCGATCGGACCCAGGCGACAGCACTCCAAAACTTAAGTTAGTAGCTTTACAGAGAGAGTGATTTAAAAGGAGCGAGAGAGTCTCCGATATTCAATACCTGGAACCATTGTATTTTAGGCTATTTATATGAGTTCTTTGGAGGGATACTTGAGTACCTTGGGGAGTGATAACCGGCAGTCAGAGTAGGTGAGCGGCAACGTAACAGGAAGTAAATGGAGAGTATAGGCGTTGGCTTGTGTCAGTGGGCTGGCAAGACATGTTTCCCATTAGTCCGATCGAATATCACGATTTCCTAAGTTGTCTTTCAAATCACTTTTTGCATTTTTACTATTGGGCTTAGGCCCTACCAAACGTTGTTGGGTCACCTTGATTGTGCATTTAGGAATGTATTTGTCATAGTTATCACTTGTCCCCCCTCCAACAGGTCTGATCGGGCGATGTATTAACTTATTATTTTGGTAAGATTTTTAAATTTTTGGGAGTTGCCCTCTTGAGGAGATACGTCCATCGATTTTGGACAACCGTTATGCATTTAATGCCTGCACACGCGTCGAAGACGATGCTTCACTCTTTCCGTCATGCATTTAGTACCTACACACGCATTAAGGGTATATGCATCGAGGGCGGCACTTCGTTCTCTATTATGTATTTAATCGATTAGCGCCACATGGCGATTATCCGACAGAGAGGCAATTGGAGAATTCTAGAAGCTTGAAGCTTATAAATAGACGACTTTATCCTTAGCAAAACTCTTGTCATGCCTTTTTCCACAAACTTCGCCATTTCGGCTATTTCGGAGTCTCTTCGAGATTAACCAAGTAATTCCTCATTCACAATATCATCATCATTTTCTTTATTTTTCCATTATCAGATATGGCTTCAAGCAGTATCAAGTCTATAGATTGGAGTTTTGAGGTTCATAAAGGCCATGAGACCGGGGGTCGTTCTTCGAAACTCACAGAGGAGAAAATGATTGATATCTCTTTACATTACGATCTTCCTACAAAGGTATCTGCGATGGTGTGCCCAAACTCCGTGGTGATGAATGAAGGGCTACTTGGATGTGAGAGCAGTAAGCCGTTCATTCATCATTTGCAGACATAGTTGCAGAGGCGATACAACATAAGTTTTTTTTTTGTAAGAACTCTTCATATATAAAAATCGATCGCCTTTCAACTACGTCTATGTACTGCAATTTGCATTTTAGGCAAAATTTGTCATGGAAATAACTAAGGAGAATAAACATTATCAACCATGAATAAAAATCATATATGTAGAGTTCATAAAATTGATTAAGGAGAATACTTCCTGAAACTTAATGTGCTATTTGAACGTCATAGTGCATAACTACCTTCAATCAATGATCGTTTAATCCGATCGAATTCTAAAACACAATTTCCCTTCAAGCAGGAGTTGTGATTTAGATTTATCTCGGCAAGCACAACAGGCAACCTTTCAGACTTTAATTTGATCGAAGTATTAGCCGATTGGAATCATGCATGGCGAATGACCTTTCGATTTTCACATTATTTTGAAGATTTGGCGACTTTGCATATCAAGCATCCAAAGGAGATAATTAACTCAAGTGGTGTCTTGGTGGTGCTCACATGTTAGGTCTGAATTAAACTTTTAGCGAATAAGTCGACGTGTCTTGCGTCTTTGGCCCGGAATGAACGTCAGGCCTAACAGAGGGACTTATCTTATAAGTGAAATGGATTCCAACTTTATCTTCTTTAGCTATGTCAAGCCTAGTGATTGGGACAATACGGACCGATCGGTCAATGCCCTTAGTTGTTTTGTGAAGATTGTCTTTACTGGAGGTATTTTAGCCAATCAAAGGCGATGGTTCGCTCGTCTACCGATCGGTAGCTCGGTTAGAGATCTTACCTTTTATTCCAATGGTGAGGGATCCGATCGGCTTTGGATTATTCATCCGTCATGATTTCAATTAATCGAAATAAGATAAATGACCTGCAAACAAAAAACAAAGTCTAAAAACAATCAAATAAATAAAAACGTACCTTTTTTCCAAAGATGGAGGGGAAAATAGGGGAGGCTCTCTTTGTTGAATGTCAATTCTTGTTTCTTTGAGTATTAGATTAACCATATCGAGGAATATTTTCAGCGGGAGTTTTCAAATTGGCTTGGATCTATTAAGTCATACCTGTTCATTTCAGCCGTTCTTTATTTATTATTGATGCGTATGCCGAGGGTGACACCTCGTTTTCTGGAACTGCCATAATGACCTAGAGAAGCATGGCGGTTGATCAATTGTTTAAGCGTTTGGAGAGTTCTAGAAGTTTTTTGCCTATAAATAGGCACTCTCATGGCGATTTTTCTTATTTTTCAATGATACTTAGCGAGACTCTGCCAAATTTTCTGCGTGGACTTTGCCATTTTAGTGATTTCAGAATTTTTACAAGAATACCTAAGTAATCAATCCTTGCTTTTGATTTATCTTCTTTATTCATAACATCATTTTTTATTTCCCCCCTTTCTACCAAAGATGACTTCGAGTAGCAGCCAATCTATAGATAGGAGTTTTCTTAGAGCTTATGCAGATTGTGAGACCAAAGCTCATCCTTTATAGTCCACAGAGGAAGAAATGATTGAAATTTCTTCTCAATACAACCTTCCCGTAGAAGTCTTTATGATAGCCTGCTCAAGTTCCACGTTGATGAAAGAGGGACCTTTTAGTCATGAGAATAAAGAGTAGCTCATTTGCCATTTATGGAGCTTGGGTGTTGGGTTGAGGCTTCCTTTTGATGCTGTTGAGATTGTAATTCTCAAAGGTTACATAATTGCCCCTAATCAGCTTTATCCGAACGAATGGAGAGCCATGTCCCACTTCAGGAACCTGTGTGAGGTGGCGAGGGTGACACCACCCAGTTGACCATAGAGGCAGTTGATTAATGTACCGCCATCTCTGCAAGGTTTGAAGGATCGAGCAGCCGACCGACCTTTTGGGCAGTCCGGTTGGGGACCTGAACCCCAATGCTGCCATTAACTCGGAGCATGGGCATTGTAATTGGAGTGTAGAAGAAGCATACATATAGATAATTATGCATTGCATATTTATGAAAGGTATATCAGCTGGAGAAACACTTATCTTTTATTTTTGTGATGTAGCCGCAGGTGTGATGGCTAAGGGAGATGATGTTGTTAAGCAACTGGCTGATCGAGCTAAGGCAAAGATAGAGGCAGAACGTGCAGCCAGGGAAGAGAGAAAGTCGAAGAAGAGAAGGCTTGTGCCTCCTTCAGAAGTGCAGGTTTCCAAACCCTCCGCCAGCGCTCCAATCTCCCGTCCCCATCAACCTCTTTCGGTGCCACTGCTGCGCAGCCTTTATCAGAAAGCCAACGCCCCCTATAGCATTTCTTATTAAGGGATGAACCGATTCAAAGGAAGAGCGTCCAGTTCTACCTCAAAAAGGGTCAGTTAAAATCAATGCACCCCTAATAGGTGAAACTGCACAGAGGAGAGCTGCAGAGGCATCTAGGGGGAAAGCCATCGAGGGGTGACTGCTGCAGACACTAGGATTGTTGCAAAAACTTCCAAAAGGTGTGCTACACCACTGGGAAAAATCCTAGAAGGTCGGTTTGGCAACGGCTGGTCCATTGAAAATAGGGCAGTATCGAGCTTTTTGTGCCGAGGCATGCTCTAAGAAGGTGATTTTAAGGCAATAGGAGATCCCAACATATTATCCTAAGAATGAAGCCTTTTTCAGCAGCAAATTCTGGAGGTATATATATATATATATATATATATATATATATATATATATATATATATATATATATATATTTAAAAAAATGTTTGTTCTAAGAAAACTTTCGTCTTATGATCCGTTATCTTCTTGATTACTAAACCCTTCTTCTTCTTATCCAAATTTCAGCTAATAAAAGGGGCTTACACTTGCATGGAGTGGCAAAACTTTGTAGAAATAAATGAGAAGATTTCGATCGGTCTAGGAGGAAAGCGGAGGCCAAATATGATTCAACGAGAAAAGAGTCTCTGCGTGGCCGATCGGAAGTTGAAAGGCTAAAAAAGGAGTTCGCTCGTCTTTTTCAAGATCTAAAAGCTAGGCAGAAAGAGGTTGATCACCTCAAAGAAGATGTAGCTCGTCTGTCTGTTGAATGTTTCAAAGTTAAATTCGAGCGTGATCTTCTGTGTGAGGAGCGAGATTCATTACAAACTGCCCTGAAAAATGAAATGGCGCAAAGAAAGAAGCTTAAAGAAGAACATTCTACCTAAAAGGGTGATATCATGGATAAATTAGGGGAGGCCCAGGGAAAGTTGCTGATTTGGCTAATTTACGAGGCCAACAGGCATTTTTTCGAGACCAATCTTAGCTCGATGGATGACCTAGATATTTTACTTGATCCTCCTTCTAGCTTTGAAGGGCATGAAGTCCCTCAAGGCCCTGCATCGTCTTGAACAAACGCCGGTACGGATATCCATTCTGAGGCTGTAACTTTCTTATTGATAGAGAATGCTTCCGGGAAAATAGCAAAATATCTTGAACTTCCTATTGAAGTTGCTACACAGCCTTCTTCTAGTGTAGAGATAGTAAACATAGAAGCGTAGCTTTTTACTGTGATGAGTTGTAAGAATTATTCGTATACAATATTGGGTCTTCTTTTTAGTTGCGTCTGTAGACTGCGATTCTTATTTCAAGTGATATTTATTATCAGCTGAAAAGAAATTATTAAATTGACTGGGGAAAATCGTGTGCAAATTACCCATGGAGGATATATACAAAGGAAAAATATTCCCTGAACTTCAATATGCTTTTTAAGCACGGGCAACTCTATCAACAGTTGCTTAATACGATCGAATGTACAAAATGATCTGTTTAGTTGAGAATTGCGATTTAGATTTATTATATCAGGTGCAGCGGATGTCATTTCAGTCTTTAACATTGTTTTGATCAGATATTTGAGAGAGTTAGTTAACTCAGCTGTTGACTTTCGCATCCTGAAATCAGGACATACATTGAATCTGGCAAATTAATTGATGGAGATTGAACTGGTGCGAGCGCACTTCACATCCCAAGCTCGGGATAAGCGTCAAACTTAACATATAAGTTGTGCCAAATAGGGAATTTTGACCCTGAAATTTCAAGGGAGTTATTCACTTGGCATTATCTATTTGAATCGGGATATTTTTTTTTATATCCGACCGGGATTAAGGTGGCGATGCCGATCATCAGAATAGACGTCAAACCTGGCAACCAAGTTGTTGCGGATCAAATTTTGCGCTCGGGATGGACATCAAGCCTAATGATGGAGTTGTGCCACTCAAACATTTACATGAAATTTTGAATTATTATGACTGTTCGGGGGGAGATTTATAGGTGCCAGGGCCTTTATCCCCATCTCTTGTTAATGGAGAGATTTTTTGGGCCTTTGACCCTAGTCCCCTTCGACGTAATTCGGTCTTTGAGATTGAGGGCTCGAGAGTGTCGAAAAGTTATTGAGCTAGATACATCGATCGGGATGTGACATCGATCGGAAATGTTATAATTTTATCCTGCAAAATAATTTCATAAATACTTACTAGTTCGTTTTATGGCTGCTTATGTTGTCTGGAAGATTTTCAAAGCTGTGGTTGGTGATGGGTGAGAATTTTTCAAGGCATATTTATACCTTTATCGGTCCTATCCTCGCTCGACAGTGGCGATAATAATATCCGACCCACTCTTGGCGGTGGCGATCATGCTAAGATCCGCTCTTGACGGTGGCGACAATAATATCCGATCCGCTCGTTGCGATGGCGATCATACCATCTGATCCGCTCTTGGCGATGGATGGTCTCCCTATCCTATCCACAATTGGCGGTGGCAACAATAATATCCGATTCGCTCGTTACGGTGGCAATCATACCATCCAAGCCGAAAAATCGATTTGCTGGGGAGTTAAATAAATATTGCTTAAATGACAAGTATTAAATTTATGAATTTTGGACACGTACCTGTTTTTCAAGTTATCTTTACTTTGTGGAGACACTTATTTTGTGTGCATCACAATGTTGAAATTTTCAACAGTTTTTTGCATGCTGCAGCCCCCCTCTTTTTTTGTTATTTATTGCTGTCTCTTGAAAATATATCATTAAATGGCAAAACAAGTAATATTAAGAGAAACTGGTATTCCAGCACTTACAACAGGGGAATAAGAGAATATTCAAAAGCAGTACAAATGCCTTTTTAAGAACTCAAATTGTAACAATTGCACCTGATTTTTTCGTTATTTGTCTTTCTCTTCAATTCATCCGTGTTGATCCGACTTTTCATGCTGGTAGTTTTTTGTTTGAACCAGTTACCTCCTTTCCATTTTGCCCACAGGAGCTTTCTCATTCATTGCTTCAAGCATCTAACCTCATGATATGGCTCATGACTTTTGTCGCGACCTCCACTGCTTCTCCCCCTGCTTGGCCATTTTAAGTCAATTAGCCTGCCCATGTTTTCTCTTGGCGCTCGTCGGCATTTGAAAGGAGCCGGTACTGAGGGGGTGGAGGTCTCAACCAACCGACTATTGCGACGGTCTGGTTTATTCTGCTCGTTCTCATTTTCCCTCTCCGTAATCCTTGAGAAGATCGACCGTTTAAGTTTCCCATCTGTTTGACCGGATGTGGGGGTTCTTTTGAATGGCCGACCATCTGGATATTACAGTCTATCCATTACGTTAACTTTTTTTATTCTTCTAAATCTGAGAGCATCATCTAACTGGACGTGCTGCCTAACCCTATTCATTAGGTCAGGAAAACTACTTGGTGGCCTTGCCGTCAGTGAGTTGGAAAATGGACGATCCGTGATACTTTTTGCCAAGGTATTTGATACTAGTTCCACACTTAAATCCCCCATTTTTGACATTGTAGCTTGGAAGCAAATGATGTAATCTCTAAGAATTTTATCGGTTCTTTAGTAAAGGTTGCACAGGCCAGTGACCGACTTTGATGCACCTGTTTGCATACGGAATCGCATCAAGAACAATTCTTTGAGTTGCTTGAAGGAGGTGATCGATGCATGAGGGAGTCCGAGGAACCATTTCAAAGCATTCCCTCCTAAGGTGGTTGGAAAAACTCTATAAGCAATCCTCTCATCGAAGTTATAGACCTGCACTTTAGTCAAAAATTTCACAAGGTGAATGGCAGGATCAATTTTACCTGTATATTTGTACATCGCCACATCTCTTCATCTAGGAGGCAACTCAGACTCTATGATTTTCCTGCAGAAAGGGGAGGCGTTGTTGCAAGCGTTTCCTTCAGACATCCCTTTCATTGGCTCTGCCAATTCGAACTTTTCAAGTTTTTGTTTAAACCATTCATCCTCACTGCTCATTGTCACAGGAGTGACTGGGCGTATATCTTTCCTGCCAGTCAAAAGACGGGTCATATGATATACTGGGAATATGAGGAGCATCTTTTCTTGAGAACATCGTTCTCTTCCCCTTATCATATCTGTTCGCAATTCTAGCACCTGCGCTTCGTTCATCATGAGCGCTTGGTTTTCTGAAGGAGATCCCTCTATTCCTCCTTCTGAAGTCTTCGGCCATTAAAACCGTTTTCTGACCGCTTTCAAAAATTCTGGGCATTCTTCCCATTTCTAAGGCTTGGACCACGCTCTTATTGAGGTGACCAAGTACAACACGCATGTCCCCTATAATAATAGGGGTGTTCTCCTGTTGTCGCGCAATGACGTCATCGAGATTCGGGAGGGGGTCACCTTCGACTGGTGATCTGAAAGATCTCTCTCTCAGCCTTGAGGGTTCGGATCTTTCCTGATTATTGCGATCATGCTCCCCATGAGCTACACATTCATAGGATCTTGAATCTGTCATGGCTCTCAACGAAAGCACCAAATGATAAAGCTTAAAATGTCTTTATCTTGTAAAAGGAAGCACTGGCAGTTGTTGGGCCGATCGGATAGCTAGACCTGCAAAAAAGGAGTGTCCAATCAGATCCAGGCGTCAGCACTCCGAAGTTTCAGTTAGTAACTTTATAGAGAGAGTGATTTAAAAGGAGCGAGAGAGTCTGCGATATTCAATACCTGGAGCCATTGTGTTTTAGGCTATTTATAAGAGTTCTTTGGAGGGGTACTTGAGTACCTTGGGGAGTGATCACCGGCAGCCAGAGTAGGTGAGCGACGACGTAACAGGAAGTAGATGAAAAGTAAGGGCGTTGGCTTGTGTCAGTAGGCTGACAAGACATGCTATCCCATCAATCAGATCGGACATCACGGTTTCCTAAACTGTCTTCCAGATCACTTTTTGCCTCTCTAAACGTAACAATATTTATCATTTAATAAATATTACCTTCAATATAGTTCAGTTCTATACTCTCACTGTTTAAGTATATACATGCCACAAATACTAAAAATAAAAGTACAACTAGCTTTTTTCATCTTCGAATTCTGCTTTTCTGTGTATCAAGCTCTTTCAACACTTCAAAATCTGCACGCAGTAAATACTATGTGCTGAGCACTAAAAATGCTCAATGGTGACTTACTAATCCTAGAACATTTTAATTTAAACATAATTACATAAATTATGCAAACTTTTATTTTTATTTATCAGAAATTTACTTTTAATTTCTTTCACACTATTTTCATTATTTACCAATATTTTTGGTAATTGTTTTACTTTGATCTTATACTTTTCAATTTACTTTACACTACTTTCGTTGTGATTCGATTACAAATTGACTTTTACTTTTACGTTTCTTACTTCTACCTTTACTTATCTTTTGTCCTATACTTTTGAATCACTGATGTAATTGTCGTTTCATTTAACGAGTTACATGGATACTCATGTCTTTAATGACAATTTTTCTGTTCCTAGTTCCATTAGATAATTCAAATTTAATTTTCACTATTTATACTTTTAATTTACTTTAATCTTTTCAATAATTCGCATGAGAAATTTCTAGGCTTATAATCTTTATTGCAAAGTGATATAATTATTTTGAAACACTCTGCATACAAATCTTTATTTTCTTTTTTTTTTTACAAATGAACCTTTTTCATTTTAACTAAACAATCGTTTGTCTTTTGATCATTTTACTTTTCATTTAACCTTTACCTCCATAATTTTATTATTTAGTCATATTTTTACACTTAAATACAATATTGTCATTTTTTGAATTTAAATACATAATTAGCACTATTTCTTTTACCTTTTTATTTTTTTATTTTATTTATTTATTTTAAATAATAATTGGTACACAAATTATCAATTCATTCTCATGGGTCTTTTCATAAATATTTTATTTTTATAAATATTTTATTTTCATTCTTGCTTATTAATTACAACCTTTGGGAATAATTTCGATTTTATCCCAAAGTTTTCATTTTATTTCAATCAAGTTCATTTTCATTTATAACATTTATATTCAATTACTTTTACACTTCTGATTTATTCTTTTCAATATGCCCCTAATGCAATATGACAGGACTCTAAAAAAGGATATGTGGGACATGGATCCAAAGGTCCCACTGATAGAGAAATGACCCCCAAGGGATCATTTCTCAAAAAGCACATCACTAACACTTTCACTTTAACACTAAAGCTATGGAGATCAGAGATCCTATCCATAGCAAAGCAAGTTGCCATGACTTGCACCGAGGTATAGGATGTCCCTATGGCTAGCCAATTATATCCTAAATAAGAATATCACTACCTTACTATTGCTAAGGATAAAAACAGTCAAGAACTTTCTGAATGATTTTTAAGCTTCAATAATTTTATTTTCGTTTCTTTTGCTTAAAACAATGTATTTTATCAATCGCACTCTTTTTAGTACTTTTGACTATTTAATAACTGCCTTTTTGGTTACTTTTTTTCAATCACCTTTTCTTGAATTATTTTACAATAATTCAATATGAACATTTAGTATTTTTCAAACATATAACTTTTGAAATTACTTACTTTTAGATATTTTTTTTTTCATATTTTGATACACTTGATGAATTATTTTGTTATAATTCAACATATGTTCTTTTTCTTTAACACTTTACACTTTATGAATTATTGCGGTATAATTCAATACTTTACTTTTACATTTATTTTATCGATCTGAATTTGGTAATTGTTCGAATTTCGAAATACTTTTATATGGAATGTGAATTATTTATAATAATTCACCATTTTTATTTGAATTATAAATTATTTGGTAATAATTTAATGCGGTTAATTTATTCACTGTACTTTTTATTTTCTGAAAAATTTATCATCTAATCTCCTCATTTTTCTTATGCGAAGTGTAAATTAATTTACATTAAATTACCAACTTTTAATTGTTTATTGGATTATTTTTCAATAATTCAATTAAGTATATTTCATATTTATTTTCTAAATTAATCCATACATCACATAAATTTCATAAAAATTTATATGAACATTGCTCTTCAATTATTGTCATCTTTGCTTATTTTATGAATTATTTTAACATAATTCATCATATACGGTATATACATACACTTAACAATTCTCTAAATTTTTATAAATTTCATTAAAAATTTATGAACAATTTATTTTATACTTATTATCATTATATAACATAATCAACAAAAATTCTCTATTTTATCGATTATATTATTCAATAAATATTCCAAAATAGTCATATAAATTTCTATAAATTCCATATAAATATATGGATATATATATATTATTTCATTTTCTATCAAATTAGGACTTAATTTTATTAATTTACAATACAATAATTCATTTCTTTAAAAAGGAAAATTTTGATTCATAAAGGAAGTTTCTTAATAAATTTTCTTAACTCAATTTATATACTATGTTAGGCTTAATTAAAATTTAATTGAACAATCATAACATTAATTTCAATTTTAATCAATAATTCAATATTTTTCCTAAATAAATTAAAGAAAAATTCAACAAATTAAGGGAAAATTAAAAACTAATTACCACGTTAAAAACTCGCCACCCCTTCCGGATACCGGACATCGGACGCTGGAGAGGGAGTTACCGCCATACCACTAGTCACCGTGCGGTGGTGGCCGACGTGGCTTCCCTTTCTCTTTTTCTTTTTTTTTTCTTTTTTTCTTTCTTCCTTGCCTTGCTTCGTCGTTGTCCACTGCACCTTTCTTTCTTTCTTTCTTTACATCTGATCACTTTTTGGTTTTTAACTTTCTTTTGTTCCTTTTTTTTACGAAGTTTTTATGGCCATTTGTGGCCAAAGTCAGTTTTGTCTTCTTTTTTTTACATATATATATATATATATATATTCATAATTTTATCATTTCTGCCTCCAAAACTTTCTCTCTCATTTTCGAAACTCCTATTCATTTTAAAATCAATTCCATAATTTTTATCACATCAAAAATATATGGGACATAAATTTTTGATTCAATCGAAGTTCATTATTGGTCCGATTTAAATTTATCAGTCCGATTCGATAACTATCGGTATCACAGAAAAATTCAATTCTCATTACCAAAATATTCCATATAAAAATTCATGAAGACCTGCAAAATTTGGAGTTGATTTACTATCTTTAAAAATTACACAAAATCAAGTCACATTTCCTACTAAGGAAATTGACTCGCTACATTTTTCGTATTTTTGACTTTTCGAGATCTATTTGACCTCAGTTTCATTTTAAATTTAAACCCCAGATTCACCATGACCAATACTTTTCGATGGTTCAATAAAATATTTTTGACTTTCGGGCATACTTTTTGGCCCGAAAAATACTATTCATTATCGAAAAATACTGTTCACGACTAACCTGGTATTGAGGCCATTACAATTCTCCCCTACTAAAAGAAATTTCGTACTCGAAATTTACTTATATCGAAGAGTAGAGGATAATATATAGTTATCGAAATTTCTTTCTTATTCGATGATTTCGAAATATCTTTGTTAATGAAACTCACTTATTTTTAAGCTAACCAATCTAAATATCAAAAAGTTTTTATCACTCTCTTTCCACAGGTCATATAACCCTGTGTGGAGATTTCTTTCATATTTCAAATCAAATTAACTCATGCTGACTTCCTTACACTTAATTAAGTCCAACGTAAAGGACTCGACATTTTCTTTCCGACAATGCCTCAATAAGAGTCAGATTTCTATTGAACTTGATATTCTTATCGCATACAGACTTTACTAAAAATAAGTACTTTTCACAAGTATTCTTTTATTATCTAAATTATCCACTCCGACTGACCATCAGTACAAAGCTAGATCACTATGCTAATATTGAGAGTATCGCTAATTTCTTATATAGCATCTTTTCTCTTTAAAAAACAGACAATTCGATATCAGAATCTTTGATCACATTGTTCCATTTCTAATCAGATATCATCATAAGTCAAGGCAAATTCCCGAAGGAATCTAATGCTATGCTTTCATTTGCTGACACATCAAAAATTCACTTCAATATCAATCACATTACACTTTTCAGCCTGACTTTCAATACTAAGCTTGTAATCCTGGTACATTTGATAATTTTCAAGAAGCAAAGTATTACTATCTCAGTGAGCTTCAATATGAATCTTTTAATTTATTCACAATAACTATCACACATTCTCTTTTTGAACCATTTTTCCTATCCGATATACAATATCGGTTTCACTTATAATTTAACTAAGAATGCCCCCATCTGGAGCCAAACTTAAATTGATATTCACGATTTGAAGAACTAAAAACATTATCATTAATCATTCTTACTCATTATTCAGTCATACATATTCATTTAAATGCATTCACCTTATCAAATACGGATTCCTATGCTGAGGGTTTCAGCCACTTCGTTAACTTTTCTATAGTACCCGGCTAAATTCAGGAACTTCACATTTAACCAAAGGTTACATTCACTAAACTAAGCAGATAATTGCTTTTCTTTCAATACCCGTAGAAAAATTTTCAAGTACTTATCATATTCTTTCTGTGTCTCAGAACATACCAGAAGGTAATTACTCAAATCCACTAAAATGGATCTAAGTAAAGGTGGAAAACTCTTTCCCATCAATTCACAAAGGTGGTCGGTGCGTTAGCAAATCTAACTAACACGACCAATAACTTATAAGAGCTACATCAGATACAGAAAATAATCTTGAGTACACTATTTCTCATCTCATTCTCAGGTTAGCCCTATGCTCATCATATCTCTTGTCAGTTTCATCCTATCAAGTGGGGCTTATACATATGGTATGATGCAAATCAGATGCTGTCAAATAATGTGAAATGTTATGCAATGAATGTATAATTTCATGTATGCAATAGAATACTGTCACATATTCTCATATAATGCAGATGTTATAACCCATCCTAATGCTATGTAATGTGCAATCAAATCCCCACACCTGTAGAGGAATCACTGACAGACATACAGAGCATCTTAAAAAACCTCAACTTATAACAATTTACTCAATAGCATTTTAAATCATGACAAATCCAGCCAAGGTATCTCTATGTCTTTTACAATTTATTTGAACCCAATATACAATTCCTTTTTTAACTTTCTGACATACGTTTTATTTTATCATTCTTTGGATTGTTTCTCATCCACAAAGACACTTAAACTCTCACATTTATATTCAGTTTCAGTCAATACTTTATTTTCTTGCTTTGACCTCCAAGAAGCCTCAAGCAACAATACTTTCATTCTCACTCACTACTAATTTTTCTGTATAGAATCAATCCTTTCACATCTGATAATCTCGATCAAACATTGGATGGGTTGTCGAAGCCCTTCAAAATAAATACTGATTCACCTTAACTACCTTGCAGAAATAGTGGAACTAGGTCGAATCCAAGGAGAACTATGTGATTAATTTCTCAATGTTGAAAACAAAAATATAAAGTAAATGGGGGGTTTTGAATCTTTAAATTAAAATTAAAAGTAAATTAACAAGAAACTAACAGAAAGCAAAAATATTAAATTAAATGAAAATCAATCTTACCAAACTTTCAATTCAAAAGTATAATTCTTATCCAATTGCAACTTTGATCATAGACTTAAAGATTAATTTCTCAATCCAAGAACTTAGTCTACTTAATTGGAAAAGCCGTAAAAAGCAGTAATTCTCCTAATGTAATTAACTCAAACAAAGCATTTAAAATCAAATCTTACCATTAATTTAACTGGACATGATAGCGTTCCATATCAATTCAATGATAGCATTAAGAATTAATGAGAATGACTAAGAAAAAAATTAATTGATCGAGATAGCTACAATTCAATTAACTTTGCACTTTTATTTTCCTAGAATCTATTATGCAAGCTACGTAAATCGAAAAGCCGAAATCACACACACATAAGCCAATTTCTTGCTACTAAAATCAATCATTCATGACGATTACGGATCACAAACTCATGGATAGCAATAGAAAAATTAATATTGAATTAAGACATCAAGTTAATCAATATAAATAATTCATAGAAAATAAGAACAAGGAAATAAAAATTACTTAGATTTATGAAATTTCTGTTGAGTTTAAAGCCTCATAAAATTACAATTGTAATCATTTCACCCTTGAATTGAAATTAAAAACTTAGCCACTCATGCTAAAAATCAAAAGCACTGTCAAAGAGAAGAAATAGAACTAAGAATTCCCGATCCATAAGTCAAGAATTAAAAAACTTTCTTCAACTAAGAACTAAATGCACGTTTATATATCTTGGAAAGGAGAGTCAAAACCAAAAATTGCTTCCTCTTTCAGTAGACTTCCAATAGAAGTAAAAGACTTCCTATTTAAGAGTTTTGGACAATCCTTGCGTGCCTTGGAAAAACTCTTGATCGGTGGAGTAAAATAACAATCGGTGGAGTAAAGCCTTTTTTTTCTTCTTCTCACTTCGTGGAGTAACATTGTTACTCCACCTAGTGTTTTGACACTCCACGGAGTGTGAAGCTTCTGCTAGAAAATGCGAATTGCTCTCTCTTTGCAAAGCTATCCCAAAAGTCAAACTTTCATTTAAGCCCTTCTAACTTTCTTTTTTTGTTTCAATTAGATCCTAAAAACACCAAAAATGCTTAATTAGACAATTAAAACATCAATTGAATAAACTAACTATTAAAACAACTAAATTAACACAAAATTATCCTAAAAATGTAGTAAAAACACATTAAAAATATAGTGAAATTAACATTTATCAAACACCCCACACTTAGCTTTTGCTTGTCCTCGAGCAAATCTGAACAAACCAACTTCTCAGAATAATCAAACTTAATATTAGATTTAAACAATTCAAGATTAAATTCAGCATTTAACAAGAACACTCAATAAAATTATGGCTAAAATAAACTCAAACAAGGAGATAATAATCAATTTCCATATGTGTAAGACCAAAACAATTTAAGCAATTTTCAAAAACAAAACACCAATGCATCTCATAATCAAGCTTTAGAATTGAAGTATACTAAGTACACTTAAGGTTTCGCACTTGAAACTCTAGAAACACTATAAGCCTCTCCTTTAGCACCGGAACCCGAAGGTCATCTCCATTAAACAACTCAAAGCAAAACATAGAATCACTTAGGTCTTAATTGGGTTGTAAAAAGGTTTAAGTTATTGGCTATTAAAGAATGGCAAAAAGATAATCAAAGAGAATTAGCCACTCTTTACTTGAATAAATCATATTTCTATATTTTCAAAATATTAAGCACAATTCCCTTGTCAATCTTGCTTTATTTGACATTCTTAAGCATGGAACAAACCCAAAACTAGAAGCAATAAGACTGAAATCTCTTTTTTTTTTATTTATGAGAAGTCCTAATTTCTTTCCCTTTTTAAATACCTCACACTTAAAATTTTGCCATATGCTAGCTTTATTATTATTTTTTTTATTTTTTTCTTTTCTTTTCTTTTAGCTTCTTTTTTTTTGCTGGCAAATTATAGAAACATGGGTAAAACAAGGATATTATACAAGCACTTGACTTCATCACATAATTCTTGCCCCAAATGATGCAATCACTCTCATTACACTTAATTTAAATGCCTAATAAATGTAAACATATCCAAATCTAGAGTGGCCAATTTTAGAGGGTAGATAAAAGTTTTTAGGCTATATGGTTTATGATGAGTGTAACAAAAATAATAAACATGTTACACTTTAAGCATACCTCATTAAGCTCAAATTGGCTAACAAAGGTTAATCATATTAAAAGGGTAGGAAAACAATCTTTTTATTAGCTCAACAAGAAAAATCTGCCTAGATCACTTTCTAAGTTGCTTGAGTTGCTTTTATGCTTCAAAGGGTAATGAGGAAGGTTCTAATGTTCTAAAATTCCTTGCTCAACTATTTCAATGCACTGGTTTTTCTAAAGTTCAAAAATTGGTCTTTTATGCTTTAAATATGCAGAAACTAATAATTATAAACCAAGCTGAGTAATAGATTAGCTCAAAATTTCAATGAATAACCTATTTGCCTTACTGCTAAATTATAATCTTGATTATTGCACAATCTAAATTCAAGTTCAATTTGTTCAAATTTTAAGAAGAATTGGGGCAAACTAAGCTTTATGTAAGCTAAGTGATACATGCTAATTAACTATGTATTAGAATGCTCTAAGGACAAAAACAACTAAGTAACAAAGAACTAGCAACTATTCATATAATTACTGAGTTAGTTACAACACCAAGTTGCTCCTAACATTACTATTACATACCAAAAAGTAAACTAAAAATAAAAACAAAACAACATAAAACAAAAAAAGATAAATGTTTTCATAATATAAAGAAAGAGAAGAAGTAGACTTCCTAGATTTTAGCAACACTATAGAGCTCAGAGAAGCACTACCCCCCTCATAAAAATTGTTGCTGTCCACAGCAACTCAACCTTGGTTCACTCGGATGGCGGAGGCGGTGGTGGTGGAAAATGCCTCCAAAACTCAACATTGAATCTTTCAAAGTCCCTGCGCAGGTCTCCAATATCATCTCTCATATTATCTAGCCTTCCTATGACTTGATTCATGAAAGTCACAAGTATTGAAGGAACTTCTGGCTGTTTATGAGCTGGGGCAGCGACTGGAGTAAGAGGTTGTTGCGTTGGATCGGCTGGCTCGGGGGCATCATCTTCTAGTTCCTCATCGCAATTTTGGCCAATAATGATTAAGTGCAAATACTCATCCCGGGTGGACCAATGCCTCATTGGTTTCAACACTAAAATTTTCATTCGGGTTAGCATACCATAATCAATAAATTTGATCTCACCGAGGGATTGTCGCATGTTCATGTGCCCCACATGGTTAGCCATAATTGTTGCTACCCATCCTAAGGACGTCTTTCTGATTTTGGGATTCTTCTTTTATAACTCCTCAATTTTACGGCATAAAGGCACATCACCATTGATCTTGATTCCTTTCACCATACACCTTAGAAGCATACATTCTTAAGCATTAATTGCACCCGTATTGCCAAGACAACTAAAGAATGTGATGGATAAAAATCTATGTAAAATTCTAAGTGCATGGCTGCCTAAAGCACGTGCTTTTATTTTGCTTGTCCTGTATTCAATTGGATTGAGGGGATCCCAAATAAATTCCCAGTTCTCTTAATATGTAGCATTTGGTAACTCTCTTATGGCATTGATTGGGAAGCCCAATTTCTCAGCAAAATCAAGAAAAAGTATGGAATGACGGCGCCTACCAAGCTTAAAGCTTACAATGCCTACATCATGCTTATCTTCAAATATTAGCTTAAAAGAAGTGAAAAATTGCAACGCGATATAAGGGTAAACCTTAGGTTTCTTGAGAATGAATCGCTCCCAGCCAATGTTTTGGATAAGAGGGTATATTTCATCCCAAAGGTTAACATCTGTAATCTCCAGGAAAAACTCGCAGAGGTATACCGGCTTCTCAAATTTTATGTCCTTGAATTACTCGTACAATTTTGCATTTTTGTCATCAATGTACGCAGGAATATACCTTGCTAAAGATGTGGATGCCTCCTCAGTTCTTGCCTTTTTCGGTGCCACTACACAAATATAACCATGCCAAATTAAATAATAAAGCAAAGGAAACCACAGCTAAGGCATTTGAAACCATTGAATGAATGTAATTTCAATTGTTGTTTAATTGAGAAATGCAACGAATGAGTTAATAAATAACTGGTAATTGTAATGGCTTCAACATCGGGTCAGTTGTGAACGGTACCTTCTGATGGTGAATAGTGCTTTTCAGGCCCAAAAGGATACCTGAAAGTCAAAAAGATTTTTTTGAACCATCGAAAAGTACGGGTCATGGTGATTTCGGGGTTGAAATTTAAAGTAAAATTGATGTCAAATGGGCCTCCAAAGGTCAAAAATAAGAAAAAGGTTGTGAGTCAATTTTCATGGTAGAAAAGGTGATTTGATTTTGTGTAAATAATTAAAAATAGTAAACAAACTCCAAAATTGCCAAATTTTGTATGTCTACATGAATTTTTATGTAGAATATTTTAGTGATGAGAATGAAATTTTTTGGTGATATCGATAGTTGTCGAATCGGACCGATAAGTTTGAATCGGATCGATAACGGATTCCGATTGAGCCAAAAATTTATGTGCTAGCTATTTTTGATGTGATAAGAGTGATAAAATTATTTTTAGAGTGATTTAATGACTGGAAGAGAGAAAAATTCGATTGGACCTTTAGGGACCTAAATTGGGCTTTTAGAGTTAATTAGGCAAAACCCATCATTTTGGCCCAATTTTGGGCCCATGGGAGGAGTATAAATGAGTGAAAAATCTAGAAAAATCATAGCAGCCTCCTCCTCTCCTTTGGCCGAACCAACCCTTCTCTCTCTCCCTCTCATTTGCTTCTTAATCACTCCAAATTCTCCATAAATTCCAACTTGAGAATTGTATTCCCACCTCTTTAGATCACCAAAATAGTTTTTATTGTTTGATTTGAGCTAAGAAAGTGGAAAAATCAAGTGGAGAAAGTAAGAGAGGTAAGTTGAAACTTGAAAATTTTAGTGTTTTAAATTGATTATTTAATGTTTTTCCATAGATTTTGAGGTGTAGAATTTGATTATGAGCTTGGATTTGGCATTTGAGAACAAGAAAATGAAGAAAACTAAGGTTTATTTGGCTGGTCATTTAGGTGGTGAAGAAGAAGAAAGTGTTCTTCAAGGGAAATGAGGCTTAGGCTTCCTAATTCAAGAAAAAATTGTAAGTGACTAATTAATTTTTATATTTTCTAAGCTTATGAATTTTTCTCAATTATGTAATTAGGGTAAAAATTTTTAAAGTTGTTAATTGATGTAATTATGTTAGGGTAAATGGAATTAGACATTAAAGAAGATGAAATGGAAGCTTTAATGGAAGAAATAGAAATTTTTAGGAAGGATTTCCTTAAGTGGCCGAATTTTCTTCTAGGGTAAATTGATGGAATTTTGCATGAAAATGACATATGTTAGCCTAAATTAAGTGTATAGATGATAAACGGTGCCCATGAATTTTTATTGGATTATTGGAATTTATTTTAGAATTTTAAAGATTATGTAACAATTGTGTTTATAGTGAAAATTGTGAAATAATGTGAAATAATTGATTATTTTAGTGAAAAATGATAATAGATAATAAATAATGCATAAATATATTTTATTGGAATTTATTTAAATTATTAGAATTTTCTTGTGAATTAAATGTAAATATGCATAATAGAAAATATTGAAATATTAGGGAATAATTGCATAAAAATGAAAAAGAAAGTGAATTAATATGAAATTAATTCAAAGTCAATGAAAAAAATAATAAGTCATTTGATGAATTTTTCGGGAACTAAAAGATTAATAAAGTAATTATTATTGTGCCTTTAGAAATTAGTTTGATAGTAAAAACTAGGTCTGGATATAGTTGGCTAGCTATAGGAATACCTTTTATCGCGGTGCAGGTCATGGCGACTTGCCTTGCTATGGGTAGGATCTCTGATCTCCATAGCTTTAGTATAAAGTAAAAGTAAAAAATGCAGTGATTTGATAATGGTTTCTTGGGAATCATTTCTCTTTTTAGTGGGGTCCATGTGGTCCATGTTCCCTGTATCAGGTCTGAGATTTTCTGCCGGGTCTGTACTAGGGGCATAATTGAAATAAATTGATAAAGAAGTTAAAAGACAATAAAAAGTATAAATAAAAGGTGAAAAAGGACTAAAATGAAAATAAAAGAAAGTTTAGGGGTAAAATAGTAATTTTCTCTAAAGGTGTAAAAAGTAAGTAAATTAAGTAAGAATCGCTTAAACAACGATAAAACAGTCAGATAATAGTTAAACTGTCAAAGAAGTGAGTTTTATTGTCAATAAGGACTAAAATATAATTTTGCACATAAATGTCAAAATAAGTATATAAGAATGTAAAACGCTTCAATTATTAGTTTAAAGATCATAAGTAAGCTTTTAATGGCAAAATTGTGATTACGCGATTAAAATGAATAAAATTATAGAAAATGGTTAAATCGATATTTAGTAAGTAAATAAATGATTTTATAAGTTGTTATTTCAGAATAATGATGATAATGTTAGGAAATGTATCGATTATTAGTCACCACTAAACATGTTGAGTGTTCAGCGTGTAGTTTTTACTACGCACAGGTAAGCAGGAGCAGGAGCAAGAATACTCTTTACAAGACTTCTTTTAAGAGCTCTTATTGTATAAATTTTGGCATGTATATATGAATATAAACTTTACCTTGGATATGTAATGTTAGACCGAAGTTATTTTAGTAAGCTATTTTTGGGTTATGAATGAGATGGAATAGATGATAATGAATGAATATGGTTAATATTATTGTTTGTTGTGCCTCCGAGAGACTGTGTGATTGTCTCCGTTTCAGGGGGCTAGTACTATGTACAGCCGTCATATTACAGAAAGTTTATTAAATGCATAGTAAATTGGACAGTTATAGGTCATCGGCAAAGTGTTTTCAAAATGATTAAGTAAATGTTAATATGATTTTGAAATGTAGAGATCAAGTCGGAAAAAAAAATTCAGCCTTTAGTACATCGGTGCAGTGTTAGGAATAATAAGGGTGTTACATTTTGTGGTATCAGAGCAGAGGTTTAGACGGTTCTAAGATCGGAGTGGGTGCAATGTTTGATTTAAATTCATTATATACATGCCAATTGTTATTTTGTGAAGTTGTTTTGGAATTAATGTATACCTGCTCCTTCCTATTTTATAGTGAAAAGATGTCTGGAGGGTAAAGTCATAAGGTTGGAGATGATAGGAGTGAGGCCTCCAGTAATATGGAACAGCAGGAGGTCCCACAGTAGCAGACACCTCCACCAGTAGCGCCTCCTCCACCTCCTCCTCCTCCTCAGTTAGATTTTCTCAACTTGATGTCGGATTATATTCAATAGCGACTTCAGGTTGCAGAGGTTCAGGCACCGCCGCCAGTGATTCAGGTTCAGCCGCCTGCTCTACCTAGAAGGAAACCTATATTGGAGCAGTTGAAAAGATTAGGGGCTGAGGATTTTTCAGGTCAGGACCCTTTGACGCCAGCAACTGAAGAGGCATGGTTATTTAAAGTAAAGAGATTATTTGAAATCACGCACAATCCTTTAGAGGAGAAGTTTGAGGGTATCATTGCATTATTACAGGGCCCAACTTTCATTTGGTGGGACTCGGTTAGGAGGCACACACCTGCAGACCAGTTAAATTGGGAATTCTTTATTGACCAGTTTGAAAAGAACTATATTGGATCGGAGCACAAGATTTCCATGCAGGATGCCTTCTGGAGATTAAGACAAGGTAACCGTACTGTGGCAGAGTATGATAGAGAATTTGAGCGCCTGAGCACTTATCTGGATAAGGATTTGGATACAGAAGAAAGACTGTGTCAGTGATTTGAGAGAGGGTTACATACAGAGTTGAGACAGATTATTGAGGCCCAACATTATCCTAATCCACGGTCTATGATTGATGCAGCTCTCAAGTTAGAAACTACTCAGGCTGAGCAAGCAGAAAGAAAGTCCCGATTTAAGTAGAAGAGAAAGTAGGGACAGAGCAGTGGGAAGTTAGGGCAGAGTAAAAAGCAGAAAAGATAGCAGACACCTCAGGGCCACCTACCAGTAGGTAGAAGACAGGGTAACACCTCCCGTGGTAAGTCTACTGCCACTTCAGCATCTAGTGCACCCCGAGGCAGAGATAGTGGGTCAAATGTGCCTATTGTTAGGGAGTTCCAGGATGTGTTCCCAGATGAGCTTTCAAGTTTACCACCTGATAGAGAGGTAGAATTTTACATTGAGGTCACTCTTGGTATTGCTCCTATTTCTATTTCTCCGTATAGAATGGCAACTGCAGAATTGAAAGAATTGAAGATTTAGCTTCAGGAGTTGCTCGATAAGGGGTTTATCAGACCCAGTACTTCTCCTTGGGGAGCACCTAACCTATTTGTAAAGAAAAGGATGGGACTCTTCGATTGTGCATTGACTACAGGCAATTGAATAAAGTGACGATAAAGAACAAGTATCTCCTCCCTCATATCGAAGACTTATTTGATCAGCTTAAGGGAGCGGGTGTCTTCTCCAAGATAGATATGAGATCGGGTTATTATCAAATGGGAGTAAAGGGAGCTGATGTGTCCAAGACTGCTTTCTGTACTAGGTATGGCCACTATGAGTTTTTGGTCATGCCATTTGGACTTACAAATGTACCAGCAGCTTTCATGGATTTGATGAACAGAGTCTTCCACCCCTACCTAGATTAGTTTGTGGTGGTTTTCCTCGACGACATCCTGGTGTATTCCAAGACACCGAAAGATTATGACAGACACTTAAGGATTGTATTATAGACTTTGAGTGAAAAGCAGCTGTACACCAAATTTAGCAAATGTGACTTTTGGCTAAATGAAGTATCCTTTTTAGGCCATGTCATTTCTGCAGAGGGCATTAAAGTAGATCCTTCAAAGATTGAAGCAATCCTTCAGTGGAAGCTACCTAAGAATGTGACTGAAGTACGGAGTTTTCTGGGTTTGGCTGGGTATTATAGGAGATTCATTAAGGGCTTCTCCACCATTGAAATCATCCATAAAAACTTCAATGCAATTCTCAATATATTCAGAAAAAATACTCATCATGCATCTTTGAAATGTACCTAGAGCATTACAGAGACCAAAAGGCATTCGCCTATAAGCATAAGTTCCAAAGGGGCAAGTGAATGTTGACTTTTCATGGTCTTCTTGTGCAATGGAAATTTGATAAAAACCTGAAAAGCCATCAAGAAAACAAAAAGAAAGATTTTCCAACCAATCCTTCTAACATCTGATCAATGAAGGGTAGAGGAAAGTGATATTTTCTAGTAACGTGATTAAGCTTCCTAAAATCTATACACATCCTCCAACCATTTTGCACACGTATAGGCATAAGTTCATTATTCAAATTTCTTACCACGGTTATCCCAGTTTTCTTTGAAACAATATGAATTGGACTTACCCATTCACTATCAGAGATTGGATAGATAATACCTGCATCCAGCAACTTGAAAATCTCTTTCATCACAACCTCCTTCATAGCGGGATTCAACCTCCTTTGTAGTTCTCGAGATGGTTTGGCATCTTCTTCAAGTAGGATTCTGTGCATACATATTGACGGGCTGATTCCTTTTATGTTGGCCAAGGTTCAACCAATTGCAACCTTGTACTCCTTTAAAGTTCGAACTAAATTTTCTCTTGCTCCTTTATGAGGCCTTTAGAGATGATCACGGGCAAGGTTTCACCTTCACCTAAATACATGTATTTGAGGTGTTCTAGTAGAGCTTTCAACTCTAGCTTTGGTGCCTGCACAATAGAAGGTAGCATTTTGTTAGTAATAGAAGAGATTTTAGCATTAGAATTTATTGGTTCTGATAATGCTGCTGAAAATAGTTCTTCTACACCAAGTTCACCCATAATTCCTTCTAAATTAGGTTATGTGTCTAATTCTAGCTCATTACCAACAATTTCTTGGGCAAGAACATCCTGCACAATAGAATCTATTACATCAATCTGACAAAGAGAATGCACATCATTAGGGTATTTCAAGGCATCAAAAATATTAAACTTAATAATCTCGCCATCAAATTCAACAGACATGGTACCCTCATCTACATCAATTTTTGTCTTTGCCATTTTCATGAAAGGTCTTCCTAACAAAATCGAAGCCGATTTCGAAGAGGGATTACCTTCCATCTCTAAAATGTAAAAGTTTACAGGAAATATAAGCTCATTGACTTGCACCGAAACATCCTCAACAATCCCTAGGGGGTGAATGTAAGAATGGTTGGCCAATTGGATAACTACACCAATCTTTTGCAAGTCATTTAATGTCAACTCTTGGTAAACAGAAAGTGGCATTACATTAATCAAAGCTCCTAAGTCTAACATAGCATGCTCAACTTTCTTTTCACCGATCACACATGGTAATAAAAACACACTTGGATCCTTGCATTTTTCTGGCATATTCTTTTGCAAAATTACGAACACATTCTTACTTACCTCAACCTTCCCTTTTTCTTTCATCTTTCTCTTGTTGGTACATATCTCCTTCAAGAACTTTGCATATTTTGGAATTTGCTTGATAGTATCCAATAAAGGAATGTTGATTTGCACTCTCCTAAATGTATCCAGGATCTCCTTTTCTTGCTCATCTTCCTTTGGTTTAGCTAACCTACTAGGAAATGGAGGGATAGGAGTGTGAGAAGAAAGAGATAAAGGAGGATCGAATGTTACCTTACGCTTTGTTCTAGAGGGAGCTTCTTCTTCATCATCCTCCTTGCCTGTGTCAGCTTCTTTTGATGGAGTTGATCTTGAAGGAATTTCTTTTCCACTTCTTAGTGAGATTGCACTGCAATTCTCCTTTGGATTCACTTCTGGTTGTGAAGGCAACTTCCCATAATTTTGAGCTTTCAATTTACTAACTGAAGTGGCCAATTGAGTAATTTGGTTGCCTAAATTCTGAATGCTTGTTCTTGTTTCCTGAATGTTGGCTCGTGTTTCCTGTTGAAATTGAAGAGTATTATTAGTAAGATTTTTAACAATATCTTCCAAAGACATACCTGAGGTTAGAGCCTGAGTTTGTGTAGGGACTGGAGGTGGTCTAGTGAAACTTTGAGGAGGTGGCCTTTGTTGTCCTCCTTGATTTCCATAGCTAAAATTAGGATAATCCCTCCATCCAAGATTGTAATGATTAGAATAGGGGTCATACTTCCTTTGAGGTAGACCAGGAAATCCTCCTACAGCATTGGCTTCTTGTGTGGAGTGTTATTATAATGTAGGGCACATATTAGTAGAATGCCCTTGAAGTGAGCATATTCCACATGCCTTTGCTGTTTGCAATTGTCCTACAACCATTTGACGAACTAAAGCAATTAAATTAGAAAGTTGATTTTTAAGTTCACTTACCTCATTGACTTGTTTGGTAGATCCTCCACTTTTTGTACCAAATTGCTGGGAATTCTCAGCCATGTTTGAAATCAATAATTTAGCTTCTTGAGGTGTCTTGTTCACTAAGGCTCCACCACTTGCTGTATCGATCATACTCCTATCCATTGGTAGTAGTCCTTTATAAAAATATTGAATTAGGAGTTGGTCGAAAATCTGGTGGTGGGGAAAACTAGCGCACAACCTCTTGAATCTTTCCCAATATTCATACAATGTTTATCCTGTGATCTGTGTGATGCCATAAATCTCCTTTCTAATGTTGGCAGCTTATGATGCAGGAAAAAATTTCTCCAGGAATAACCTTTTTATCTCATTCCATGTAGTGATTGAACTAGAAGGAAGATAGTAGAGCCAATCTTTAGCTTGATCCTTCAAAGAGAAAGGAAAAGCTTTAAGGTTGATTTTTTCCTCAGTCACGCCCTGCGATTTCATTCCAGAGCAAATAACAATCAGTGGAGTGAAGCCTTTTTCTTCTTCTTCTCACTTCGTGGAGTAACATTGTTACTCTACCTAGTGTTTTGACACTCCACGGAGTGGATTTACACTGCACGAAGTTTGAAGCTTCTGCTAGAAAATGCGAATTGCTCTCTCTTTGCAAAGCTATCCCAAAAGTCAAACTTTCATTTAAACCTTTCTAACTTTCTTTTCTTCTTTCAATCAGATCCTAAAAACACCAAAAATGCTTAATTAGACAATTAAAACATCAATTGAGGAAACTAACTATTAAAACAACTAAATTAACACAAAACTATCCTAAAAATGTAGTAAAAACACATTAAAAATATAGTTTAATTCACATTTATCAAACATCAACTTTTCACTTTTAAAACAAAGAGGGGGAGCACGTACACGTCAGATTCCTAACACCTATCCACCTATAATTGACATGTATATACAGACAAACCTATTATTTAACCTTATCTCACTCCCATCTTAGAACCGCTTTAACCTTTGCTCTGATACCACTAAATGCAACACCCTTATTTGAACAGTATTTTTCGATGCAAAATTTAGGGATAAACGGTAAATTTTTTTTTCAAACTTCAATCACTGCCGAACAACTTTGATACAATTTAATATTTTATTCAATTTACGAAATTTCGGCACCACAATGGCTATAACTTACTAGCCTCCTGAAAAATTCAAACAATCCACATAGCCTCTCAGAGGCATAACAAATCATATCTAATAACAATATACATTATAGACAATCAATCACATATCAATGATAGCCATTTACAACTCATTAACTGACATTCTCCAAACGTAACAATATTTATCATTTAACAAATATTACCTTCAATACAGTTCAGTTCTATACTCTCACTATCTAAAGTATATACATGCCACAAATACTAAAAATAAAAAGTACAACTAACTTTCTTCATCTTCGAATTCTGCTTCTCCGCGTATGAAGCTTCTTCAATACTTCAAAACCTGCATGCAGTAAATACTACGTGCTGAGCACTAAAAATGCTCAATGGTGACTATTAATCCTAGAACTTCCCAATTTAAACATAATTACATAAATTATGCAAACTTTTATTCTTATTTATTAGACATTTACTTTTAATTTCTTTCACACTATTTTCATTATTTACCAACATTTTTGGTAATCGTTTTAATTTGATCTTATACCTTTTAATTTACTTTACACTACTTTCATTGTGATTCGATTACAAATTGAATTTCACTTTTACGTTTCTTACTTCTACCTTTACTTATATTTTGTCCTATACTTTTGAATCACTGATACAATTGTCGTTTCATTTAACGAGTTATATGGATACTCATATCTTTAATGACAATTTTTCTGTTCCTAGTTCCATTAGATAATTCAAATACAATTTCCACTATTTATACTTTTAATTCACTTTAATCTTTTCAATAATTCGTGCGAGAAATTCCAAGGCTTATAATCTTTATTGCAAAGTGATGTAATTATTTTGAAACACTCTGCATGCAAATCTTTATTTTCTTTTCTTTTTACAAATGAACCTTTTTCATTTTAACTGAACAATCGTTTGTCTTTTGATCATTTTACTTTTTATTTAACCTTTACTTCCAGAATTTTATTATTTAGTCATATTTTTACACTTAAATACAATATTATCATTTTTTTGACTTTAAATACATAATTAGCACTATTTTTTTACCTTTTTTATTTTATTTATTTATTTAAATAATAATTGGTACACAAATTACCAATTCATTCTCATGGGTCTTTTCATAAACATTTTATTTTTATAAATATTTTCTTTTCATTCTTGCTTATTAATTACAACCTTTGGGAACAATTTCGGTTTTATCCCAAAGTTTTCATTTTCTTTCAATCAAGTTATTTTTCATTTATAACATTTACATTCAATTACTTTTACACTTCTGATTTATTCTTTTCAATACACCCCTAATGCAATATGACAGAACTCTAAAAAAAGATATACGGGATATGGACCCAATGGTCCCACTGATAGAGAAATGACCCTCAAGGGATCATTTCTCAAAAAACACATCACTGACGCTTTCACTTTAACACTGAAGCTATGGAGATCCTATGCAAGTCGCCATGACTTACACCGCGATATAGGGTGTTCCTATGGCTAGCCAATTATATCCTGAATAAGAATATCACTACCTTACTATTGCTAAGGGCAAAAACAGTCAAGAACTTTCTGGATGATTTTTCAAGCTTCAATAATTTTAATTTCTTTTCTTTTGCTTAAAACAATGCATTTTTTCAATTGCACTCTTTTTAGTGCTTTTGACTATTCAATAATTGTCTTTTCTGTTACTTTTTTTTTCAATCACCTTTTCTTGAATTATTTTACAATAATTCAATATGAATATTTAGTATTTTCCAGACATATAACTTTTGAAATTACTTACTTTTAGATAATTTTTTTTCATACTTTGATACACTTGGTGAATTATTTTGTTATAATTCACCATACGTTCTTTTTCTTTAACACTTTACACTTTATGAATTATCGCGGTATAATTCAATACTTTACTTTTATATTTATTTTATCGGTCTGAATTTGGTAATTGTTTGGACTTTGAAATACTTTTATATGGAATGTGAATTATTTATAATAATTTATCATTTTTATTTGAATTATAAATTATTTGGTAATAATTTAATGCGGTTAATTTATTTGCTGTACTTTTTATTTTCTGAAAATTTATCATCTAATCTCCTCATTTTCCTTATACAAAGTGTAAATTAATTTACATTAAATTACCAATTTTTAATTATTTATTGGATTATTTTTCAATAATTCAATATTTCAATTAAGCATATTCCATATTTATTTTCTAAATTAATCCATACATCACATAAATTTTATAAAAATTTATGTGAACATTGCTCTTCAATTATTGTCATCTTTGCTTATTTTATGAATTATTTTAACATAATTCATCATATACTTTATATACATATACTTAATAATTCTCTAAATTTTCATAAATTTCATTAAAAATTTATGGGCAGTTTATTTTATACTTATTATCATTATATAACATAATCATCAAAAATTCTCTATTTTATCAATTATATTATTTAATAAATATTCCAAAATAGTCATATAAATTTCTATGAATTTCATAACAATTTATATATATATATATATATATATATATATATATATATATATATATATATATATATATATATTATTTCATCTTCTATCAAATTAGGACTTAATTTCATTAATTTATAGCACAATAATTCATTTCTTTAAAAAGAAAATTTTTGATTCATAAAGGAAATTTCTTAATAAATTTCCTTAACTCAATTTATACACTATATTAGGTTTAATTAAAATTTAATTGAACAATCATAACATTAATTTCAATTTTAATTAATAATTCAATATTTTTTCTAAATAAATTAAAGAAAAATTCAACAAATTAAGGAAAAATTAAAATATTTCGTAATCACATACCTTAACGATCGAATGTGCTTCGATTTGCTTAATAATTTGCTTGCCGGACCAGTAGCTGGAGCGTCACTAGAGGCTCGCCAGTGACAATCCAACATTGCCATTTCGTAGATCGAGACCTCTTGACTTCATTTCCAGTGATCACGCGCCCAACTGTTGGTTGGTTTGGTCGAAATCGAAGTCGAAAAGTTTTGCCTCCTCTACGATCGATCTACCCATCGCCGACGAACGAGGAGGAGTAGTGGGTACCAAAAGACTCACCTCGTCGTCGGGAGTTTATCGGTGGTGGTGATGTCCCTGTCCGCTGCCTTGACTTGCCGAAACGGAGGAAAAATAGGTTGCCACGTTAAAAACTCGCCACCTCTTTCGGATACTGGACGTCGGACGTCGAAGAGGGAGTGACCACCGTGCCACTCGTCGCCGTGCGATGGTGGTCGACGTGACTTCCCTTTTTCTTTTTTTTTTCTTTTCTTTTTTCTTTCTTCCTTACCTTGCGTCGTCGTTGTCCACTGCACCTTTTTTTGTTTCTTTACATCTAATCACTTTTTGGTTGTTAACTTTCTTTTGTTCCTTTCTTTTACTAAGTTTTTATGGCCATTTGTGGCCAAAGTCGGTTTTGTCTTCTTCTTTTACTCTCTCATTTTCAAAGTTTCTATTCATTTTAAATTCTATTCCATAATTTTTATCACATAAAAAATAGATGGAACATAAATTTTCGATTCAATCGGAGTCCATTATCGATTCGATTTAAATTTATCAGTCCGATTCGATAACTACAGGTATCACAGAAAAATTCAATTCTCGTTACCAAAATATTTCACATAAAAATTCATGAAGACCTACAAAATTTGACAATATTTGGAATTCATTTACTATTTTTAAAAAATTACACAAAATCAAGTCACCTTTTCTACCGGAAAAATTGACTCGCTACATTTTTCGTATTTTTGACTTTTCGAGATCTATTTGACCTCGGTTTCACTTCAAATTTAAACTCCGAACTCACCATGACCAATATTTTTTGACGGTTCATTAAAATATTTTTGACTTTCGAGTATACTTTTTGGCTTGAAAAATACTATTCATTATCGAAAAGTACTGTTTACGGCTAATCCGATATTGATGTCATTACAGGATGGTATACACAGGTACACCAAATTTTATAACATGATTTTCACTTTTAAATTTAATATACCTAATATATACGTGATGGTATATCAGATATACCCGCCGATATACCAAAGTACATAATAAGATTTAAAATTTAAATTTTAGTATATCTTTTTATGTTGAAAATCCAACAATAGCATAAATGCAGATTTCATAATTGAAATTCAAACATCATCAACAAATTTTTCATCATTGCATGACAAATTTATCATCAAAAATAATAATTTTAATATATTTTTTTTATCACATGATTTTCTTATATCGGAATAAAGTTATATGAAAGTAATAATAAATAATAATAAAGAAATGCACTTTAAGTAGCATGGAATAGAGAAAATTCTTAACAGGATTAGTTGTCCCTTCTATATATCCTTGGGTCACAAAATAAAACATGCTAAAGATGTTCACAAAATTCAAGAGACATAATAGACCAACGTAGAATTAACAGATATTTTAATTTATAAATATTAAACTTATTATAAAAATGATATATATATATATATATATATATATATATTTTTTAAGGAAAGTTGCATATTATTGAAAAACAAAGTTAAAGAATACAACTAGGGATAATATTCCAAAAAATAAGCAAATCAAAAGAACTGGAAGCTTTGGCAAGCTTGTGAGCTTCGCCGTTGTTGTTAAACTTATCCACTAAATATTTATACCACTCCTCATTTTCAACAGCCCTTTGCATGCAAATACAATATTCCCAGATTCTGACAGGTCATTGCCCCGTGAGTAAATTGCAAAAAAAAACTTCCTAATCCCACCATAAGTTAAGTTCTCAGCTTCCCATCGAAAAGTACAACATAAAGCAATAACTTCAGCCATGTTAGAAAAAAAAGCAGCAGAAATCATAGAAATAGCATAGATTAATAATAATTCAGCCCCCGAAGAAACCGTCATTTAAAGTCTTAAACATAAATCTTTACAAATAATCAGTTACCCATTACTCTTAAGTCTTCAAACATAATCTTTTCCGTCAACAAGAGCCATATCTATGAGTAATTCTTCAAGCAGTGGACAATTAGAAAAGATTGTTAGACGTCAACAAATCGAAAAACTAAACCAATTATTTATATCATTCGCTTCATGCTTTTCAAACTTCAGTTTTCCCTATGGATCAATTACCTAATAATTCTATCCTTTTTCTTATATATCATGATTTCGTAACTGTAATAATCAAATCTAGATATTTTAATTGGTTTAAGTATTTCCAAATCTATTTCTTTTAAATAAAGTTTTAAATTTTTTTAATAAATTCATTCAATTTAGATTGAATTAGTCTGGGACTGTAAGCTATGTTGTTTCCAAATATAATAAATAAGAAGGTTTCGAGCTATGATTTTTGCCTAACATTTGATAGAGAACAAATCGAAAATAAGATAAAAAACGAAAGAAGCTGAACCTTGAATAGTACAAATCAAAACAATTAATCTGCGTGACAGGTAACTACTAGAAATGAGAAATCAAAAATTAATTATAAAAGAATGAATTATACTTATATCCTGTCCTTACATGAAGAAAAGACAGCTAAGATCAAGAAAAAGAAGAAGCTGCAGCATTTCTACGAGGCAAGTAGGTACAACAACATCAGACACAGGCAAGTTCTCAACTATTATGTGTATTTACTGTATATGTTATTTTATTCTTTTATTGTAATCATCAGGAGTCCTTTAGTTATGTTTGGACTCTCCTTGTACCTATATATATATATATATACAACATTATTACTTCAATATAATTCAGAAATTATATTTCTCACATAGTATCAGAGCCACACACCAAAACAAATACCACAACTCTCACCATGACTAATGCTGCACCTTCCATACCCACCACTGCTCACCACTACTTTTTCGTCAAGCTCACCAGCAAGAATTATCTTGCTTGAAAGACTGAATCTCTTTCATTACTCAGTTATCAAAACATCACAGGTTATATTGATGGATCTCTTCCATCTCCACCTTTAGAAATTTCTAACCCCGACAAAGCCACAGACACAATCTCAAATTCGGCTTATCTGGCATGGTTCCAAAAAGATCAAATACTCCTATGCTGGCTCCTTTCTTTTCTCTCAAAAGAAGTCTTCCCTTATGTCACCAGACTAACATCTTCAGCTGCCGTTTGGAGTGCTCTTGCCAATACCTTTGGCGCTATCTCTCACAACAGACAATTGCAACTAAGTATTGAATTGCAAGAACTAAAGAAAGGCGATCTCTCTGTCTCTGCCTATCTTTAGCATGCCAAATCCCTTGTCCATGAACTGGCATCAGCTGATCGTATCATGACCCTTGCTGAATTCAATGCTATTGTCTACCGTAACATTGGAAGTGAGTATCACCCTATAATCATTGCTTTAAACCTTAGACCTGATCCTGTTTAATTTAATGAATTACACAGTTACCTTCTTGCATATGAAATCTTGCTCAAGAGCCACAAAGACCCACCTTTTGCCAAATTTAGCTCAACGTGATTCTTCTCATGCCAATCCATCTCTAATGGCTGGCAGTAACTTCGGCAAAAACAAAAAATGCAATAGGGGTCCCTACCAAATTTGTCATCTACGCAATCATACTATGGATAAATGCCGACAAAGGTTTGATGTGAACTTCACCATATATATAAATAATTCATCTTCACCTTCCTATACACTACCACTGCCTCCACAAGCACACTTTGCCCAGAATTATTCTCCATCTCGCATTGATGTTATGCACCCATGGGTGGTTGATTCAGGAGCTAATTATCATATGACACCAAACCTGCAAGCCCTTCAGCTCCCTCAAGCATATCCTGGTACAGATCAAATACGAGTTGGTAATGGTCAAGGTTTTTATATTTCTCATGTTGGTAAAGGTGTTCTAACTCTTCCTTCACATAATTTTTATTTAAATGACCTCTATTGTGTTCCTTCCCTAACTAAAAAAGTGCTTTCTATCTCCAAATTTACCCATGACAATCATTGTTATATTGAATTCTGGCCTACTTTTTTTCTGGTTAAGGATTAGGTGACCAACAATATCCTACTCAAGGGTCGGAGTGAAGCTGGCCTGTATATCCTTCCTCAAGGTGGCGGTAAAGAGGCTCAGGTTGCAGCAAAATTCCCTTTTTAAGATTGGCATAAAAAATTGGGTCATCCTCATTCCAAAATTATCTCCCGCATTTTAAGAGAAAATAATTTAGATTATACTTCTTCTTCCTTATCTACTGTTTGTTCAGCTTGTTGTATGGGAAAATTGTTCAAGAAATCACTTCCTTCGATTGTTCATACAGCAACATGTCCTCTTGAAATTATTTATTCTGATGTTTGGGGTCCTTTTTCAACTTTGTCATCATCTGGTTTTCGCTATTTCATCATTTTCGTGGATGATTTTACTCGGTTTAGTTGGATTTACTTTCTTAAAAATAGATATGATGTTTTTCAATTATTTTATTAACTTCAAATCTATGGTTGAAAAGCAATTTAATCTACCCATAAAAGCTCTTTAATCCGATTGGGGTGGCGAGTATCGCTCTATTCACTCCTTTCTTAAAAAACATGGCATCTTACATAGGTTAGCTTGCCCACATACCCATGAACAAAATGATGTTGCGGAACGAAAAATCAGACATGTTGTTGACACTGGTTTAACCTTCCTTGCTCAAGCAAATCTACCTTTTAAATATTGGAGTCATGCTTTTCAACGTTCGGTATTCACAATTAATTTAATGCCTATTAAATTACAAAATCAAGCTCCATTTTCTAAACTCTTTGGTAAAAACTTTGATTACAATTCTTTGCATATTTTTGGTTGTACAGTGTACCCATTACTTCGTCCTTATAACACACATAAATTTGCTTTTTATAGTCAACCTTGTGTCAACTTAGGATTTTTCACCAATCACTGCAGTCATTTATGTCTTAATTAACAAGGAAACGGGAAGAATCTACATAGCTAATCACGTGGTTTTTAATGAGAAATCCTTTTCTTTTGCCACTGTCAGCTCACAGTCTCCTACAACCACTTTGCCGCCCTCTTCTCCTTGGATGGATATCTAGCACAATTCCATTTCCACTCAACTAGGTTTGATCTCCTCTCCTTATCCTATTTCCTCATCTTTATCCTTATCTCCCTTCTCTCATTCTTTATCTCAAACTTCTCCCACTCCAGATAACTCCTATCCTCATCTTCATAATTCTTCCCATCCAGTTGCTACCAATCTTTCTCCTACTCCTACTGACTCAAAACTTCTTTCCTCCCTTATCTAATCCACGCCCCACTTCTCAACTACCTCACATTGTTCCACCTTATCCCAATCATCTCTTACTCCAACTCTACTAGATGCTACCCTTATCCCTTCCCCACTTAATAATCCTACCCAACGACCACAACAAACCCCGAACCCACCCCATGACCCTACAACCCAATCCTAAGCCCAAACAACTCTTCATCGCCAGCCACTTACCCAAACCCACCAATCCTAGGCCTAACCCATCCTTCATTCACACCGAACCCATAACCTACACCCAAGCTAAAGCCCATTCTCATTGACGTGCTGCCATGAAGGAAGAGTTTGATGCACTCCAATCTGCCACCACTTAAACAATAGTGCCTTATCCCTCTGATTCTAATATTGTTGGAAACAAATGGGTTTTTCATATCAATCGAAAACCTGATGGCTCTATCGATCGTTACAAAGCTCGGTTGGTTGCCAAAGGCTTCCACCAACGGGCTGATATTGACTACACTGACACCTTCAGCCCCGTTGTCAAGGCTACAACCATTCATACCATCCTTACCTATGCCACTATACAACACTGGCCTATTTGGCAACTAGATGTCTCAATGCATTTCTCCATGGCTTCCTTAATGTCCCTATATTCATGGAACAATCGCGGGAATTTATTGACACATCTTGTCTTGATTATGTGTGCAAGTTACATCGGTCTTTCTATGGACTCAAGCAAGCACCCCGTGCATGGTTTGATAGATTGAAATATTTTCTTCAAAAAATTGGTTTTGTTTCATCAAAATCTTATCATTCTTTATTTATTTATAATTCTGCTGTTGCTTTTATGTTTATTCTTATTTATGTGGATGACATCCTAGTTACTGGCTTTTCCCTCACAGTTGTTACCAATGTCATTCACAAGTTACAGGCTGAATTTCCAGTTAAACACCTTGGAGACTTATCACATTTTCTGGGTATAGAGGCTATTCGCACACGTGATGGTCTCTTTCTCTCCCAACACAAGTATTTATGTGACTCACTAGACTCTTATGGTTTCAAAAGTATTAAGGGTTATGCCACACCTCTTGCCACATCACCACCTTTGTGTAAGTCGGACAGCCCTCCTCTTTTCAACGGTCGCCCCTATCGTCAACTTCTTGATGCTCTCCAATATGCAACCACAACTCGGCCTGACATCAGCATTACTATCAACAAGCTTTGTCAATATATGCACTCACCAACTGAGTCCCGTTGGAAGGCTTTAAAGCATCTCCTGAGCTATATTGCACATATTGTCTGTTGGGTCTCCTGTTTCATGCTGATTGATCCCTTCACTTGTAATATTTTTCTGATAGTGATTAGGGGGATCAAGATGATAGATGATCGACAAATGGTTATGCTATGTATCTCGATAAGAATCCCATCTCTTAGGTTGCTAAGAAGTAACCAACGACTGCCCGCTCCTCCATTGAAAGTGAGTACAAATCCTTAGCAAATGGTACTGCTGAGCTTCTTTGGATTCAATCCCTATTAGGTGAACTTGGTTTGTCCACGCCGTCCCCTACACTCTGGTGTGACAATATTAGTGCTATCTACTTGTCCAAAATCCTATATCTCATGCCAGGACCAAGCACATTAAACTAGATTTTCATTTTGTCAATGAGCATGTTGCCAATGGCTAACTTTAAATCTAATTTCTTACCATTGCTGACCAAATTGGGGATATTTTTACCAAACCATTGCCTTCTCCTTGGTTTATGTTCTTATGAGATGAACTTTGTTTGACCTCTCCGCCAGCATTGGTTTGATGGGGGGGGTATTAAGTGTATTTACTGGATATGTTATTTTATTCTTTTACTGTAATCGTCAGGAGTCCTTTAGTTCTATTTGGACTCTCCTTGTACCTGTATATATACAACATTATTACTTCAATATAATTCAGGAATTATATTTCTCACATCAATAGATCTAAATCCATCTTCATCTTTATAATACATCAAATCATCCATTCTTTTTAATCGTTCATGAACCAATACAACCCCTAATCCTAAGAAAAAGGCCATGATCATGTTCGTAAAGAAAAGAATTAACATAATAGGTGAAACCAGTAATGTCATCCCATGGATTAGAAATCCAGTAACAATCAATAGATCGTCTTGAAGAAAAGTAGAGAAAGAGCTAGGCAGCCATCATGATTGTTAAGACAATCAATTAAACAGGGTGCCATAACATGGTAAGAAAGAGAATGAATAGTGGGAGAACAAATATATATAATTTAGACTAAGAAATTTTATATAAAATACGCGTTACATAATCTTAGTCTTGTATATTAAATTATATAAAAGCTTTCTTTTCAATTGGAAATTATACAGCCAAAAACATCATCACCATGATGCCGTGTTCTAGTATTTTAGGTAATAAAAAGATGTTAAGTGATAGAAGTAGGATTAAAAATAAAAGAGGTATTTTTAAAAATATAAATTTTTTAAAAAAATTATTTTAAAACTTAAAAACTGATTGAGGTATTTTTAAAAAACAAAGTTAAAAAAGTGCTATTAAATGTAAATTCCTCGTATATATATATTACCTTCTTTTGGGAGTACCAGGTTGCCCAACTTGAGCTTAAGCCCAATTTTATCTATAACTGAGCTCCAATGAACTTGGACTAGAGAGTGAATAAATCTGATCTAGTTTAATCAAGCCCAAATCCAGGTATAACCATTTTTTCTTTATATTGTAATAAATATAGATAATTTACTTTTTCATAAATTTTTCTTGATTTCAAGATAATTTATTTTTTCTTAATAATTTCCTTGATATATTATTCGTTCAAAAAATTATCTTTTATTTTGACATTTGAATTTTATTAATATAGGTGCCGTAATTTTATGTTTAGCCATTAACAAAAAAATTCATAATGACAAAAATATGCCATAATTACTTTGTTATTAATGGTGAATTGTTCAAAAAAGCTTTCAGTCACCCATGGCTTAAATACATAACGGAGGAGGAAGGAGACTACGTCCTAAGGAAAATTTACGAAGGCATTTACAGAGCATATGAGGCTAGTAGGGCCATGGCAAGGAAGGTACTCCAGGCAGGATACTTTTGGCCGAGCATCTTCAAAGACGCTCAAGAAAAGGTGAGAAGATGCCAGCAATGCCAAATCCATGGGAGAGTCAACAGACAACGACAGCACACCAGCAGTCAATTGGAGTTTCCTGGCCATTCGACCAATGGGGCTTGGATATTCTAGGGCCTTTTCCCCAAGGAAAAAGGCAAATAAAGTTCCTCCTTATCGCCGTCGATCACTTCTCCAAATGGATCGAGGCAGAGCCTCTGGCTGTAATCACAGCAGAGAAAGTCAAAAGTTTTGTATGAAAGAACATCATTTGCAGGTATGGCTTACCTAATAACTTTATTACAGATAATGGCAAGCAGTTCGACAGTTCGGTCTTCAGAAACTTTTGCCAAAGCCTCAATATCGACTTAAGTTCACTTCCGTCGCCTATCTCCAGAGCAATGGGATGACCGAAGTCTCCAATCGGACACTCCTGAAAGGCCTAAAAAAATGGCTCGGTGAGGCAAAAGGCAACTGGACTGAAGAATTGCAAAGCGTCTTATGGTCTTACAGGACCTCTCAAAGAGCTGGCACCCATCAGACGCCATTCTCTCTTGTATATAGCTTTGAGGCAATGATACCCGTAAAAATCGATCTCTCATCCTATCGGACAACATTCTATTTTGATCAGATGAATGTCCTGGATAGATGCCAAGATTTGGACCTAGTAGAGGAAAGGAGAGAAGATGCTTATGCCAAAATCTCTACCTACAAACAAAGAGTCGCTAGATACCACAACACAAAAGTAAGGGCAAGAACCTTTAACGTGGGTGATCTGATGCTCAGAAGGGCAGATATAAACTCAAAAAATGCCGGAGTTGGGAAGTTGAAGCAGAATTGGGAGGGCCCCTATGAAGTCTCTAATGTTTTAAACTCCAGCACATATAGACCCAGAACTCTTGAATGGTCGGATATTCCCAGAAGTTGGAATGTCGAAGTACTTATGTATAATTATATACCAAGTTTACATTCAATAAAGAAAATTTTCTCCACTTCTCTTCGTCTTTGGCAAAAAGTTATGTTTCCATTTATTTGTTTGTTAGTTTTGATGTTTGTTTGTAGGTTACTTGTTTTGCTCCATTCTACCAAATTCCGACTAACGAACATAGTTTGTCCGGTCAAAAATAGGGAATGATTATTCGCTAAGCTCATCCAAAGTCCAAAATGCGAAAGCTTTTCTCCGTTATAATTCCAGCTCCCTCGTTAGGCTTAATGCTTAACTCGAAATGAGAAAGCTTTTCTCCATCATAAGTCAGTCCGCTAGATTCAACGTTATTCTCGAAATTAAATATACGAGATGTCTCCATCCAATCTCCATCAGCTCATTCACTAGGTTCAACATCTATGATGAACCCAAAATGCGAAAGACAACAATTAAGTCAGTTGTATTGTAACACCCGATAGCCGAACATTGGTCCGAATACCGGTGTCACACAACATTGTGGTGGTTCATAAATTATTATTAAATTATCCATCTATAACATTCATTATTTTAACCATTTAGTTGTGGGTCCCACATTTTAAAATATCTTATTAATTAAACTAAAGAAATTCGGGCAGCATAACGGTTGAAACCCAAATTCTGCCTTCCTACAAAAGCTACAAAACACTCCCAAAATATTCACAAACATCCAACCCAACCTCCACAATCTATATATATATACTCCACAAGATCAGTCAAATACAGAACAACAGTCATTTCCAAAATTTTACATATAACTATACATATATACAGTACAATTCCTATGCTTATCCCATCTACTTATTTATAGTACATAACATATATAAACAAGTCTAAAACTATATACAGTCCCCAAAACTAGCCATGTTGTCCTACAAGGCAACATCCATATGTACATGCTAAACAAAACCACAAAAATGCTAAATCTTTTTAACGTTTATTCCCTTCTAGCACAAACTTAGTCTCTATCTCCTGCGTGCAATACAAAATCACACGCTAAATACAAAAGTATTTAGTGGTAAACATAAACTTAAAACCCCAAAATTCCACTACAGTTTATTCACATATTTTTCATAATTGTATTTCATTATCTATTTTTCATCGGTTAATTTCATTATAATACATATTTTTTGATTAAATTATAAATTTTACTTTTATTGACAAAATTACTATTTTGCTCTTACATGAGAATTTCATTCTCAATTATGGCTTTTCAAGTTTTATTCTCAAATTTTTATCACTTTAAATTCGAATTTCACACTATAGGGATAAATTTTTACTTTACTCCCTAAAGTTTCAAAAATACACTTCTATCCTAATTTCTTTGTTTATCAATTCTTTAGGCTTTTATCCTTATTTTTCAGTACGCTTTTGTCCATACAGTAATTTATTCTCGATTTTCAAGTTTTATATTTTTACTCATACAGTATCTTTTTATGCTTTAGTCAATACAATATTTTAATTCTCTTGCCCCTAATATAGCATGAAAATATATCACTAATTAGGATGAGCGGAACTACGGATCCTATAGGTCCCAGTACTCCAGTAGTATCAATTACACACATATTATTATTTTTTTCCTTTCTTTTTCTTTTTTATTTTGTCCAAATATTCCAATACAGATATGGAACCATATCAAAGTTACCACTATGCAAGTCGCCATGACTTGCTACCGAGGTTACAGAAATACCCCTATGGCTAACCATGTGCATCCTAATTTCTGATTTCACACATAATACTAAGGAAAAAATACAATTACAATTTAATACAGTTTACAATAATGCGTCATTATTGATTCATGGTAATAATTAGTATACATTATTAAAAAAGTCTCAGTATTTCAAATATACCAGTTTTTCAATTAAAATCATACGATTCAATTACAATTATTTCATTTATTTATTTTATTTATTACTTTCTTTTCCAATACATGCTCCTTACATGTCATATAGATTAATTATATTCTATTTTGCACTTATTCCGATTTATATCTCAAAATTTCATAAATTTTCTTAAGGTCCCTATTCGTTTACCTTATTTCAATTTCCTTATAAATTATATTTTCTACTCAATTTAATCACAATAAACATAAAACCATCTATTTTTCAATTATTTCAATTTAATCCAAAAAATTACATTTTAGTCCCTAATTTTTTTAAGTGACCGAAATTTTTTCTAAAATTAAACTTGTCTAAATTTTAATTAAATACCATAATTTCACAAATTTATCTTCTAATTGCATAATTCTAAGTCCAATTTCACAATTAATTCATAATTAATATAAATTTTTTTCTAATTATATATACAACATATATATTGTGAAATTAAAGGGTTTAAAATTATTCACTTATCAAATCACTCAATAATTTTGTCTTTCTCCTTATTTTTGGTTGATTTGCTTCCCTCTCCTTGCTCTTCTATTGCCAGCAAATTCATGACCAAAATCACCATAGATTAAGTCAAATTTTTGCTCAAATAATTTACACAATACTATAATTAACACTTAATTACTCTAATTATCAAATAAAACTAAATTTTCCCCAACTCACCAAATTATTCACTTGAAGAATTGGACTATATTCATCTTCTTTCACCACCCATAGCAACAAAAGGTGAAGGAAAGTAAGATGAAACAATTTAATTGAGATGATGGTTGGGAAATCTTAAGAAATAAGCCTTAAAGAAACAAATAAAATATGAAAGAAGAAGAGGAGAATGAAGGCACGAAAAAAATGGGAGAAAATGGCCAAGAATGGTCGGCCAACCGAGAGATAAAATCTTTTAATGCCACATTAATTGGTCACCTACTTTAGGACAAAAATCAATTAAGTGCTAAGTGGGTCAAATACTATATATCACAATTTAATTGGCCAATACACTTTTAGTTGTCAATTTTTGATAAAAATTATACCAAAATTTTCTAAAAATGTTAGTTAGGCCATGCTTAAAATTTTGGATCAATCCGAGATTGTTTTGATACCAAACTAGCCCCGAATGTAAATTTTAACCAGTCCAAAAGCTAAATTTTCAAAGTTTTTGAAAAATTCATTTTATCATTCCAAACATTCATATACATAATTTTTAGTCAATTGGTGCAATCGGAATAATTTTATGAAGTTCAGGGAATATTTTTAAGCCAATCAAAGTTTCTAGTCAACTATATCGGTCTAGTTATTTATTTTATTTTTCCCTTTTGGAGACTTATTTGATCTCAATTTCAGCCCAAATCATAACACCATATTCGTTATGAATACTACTTTACAATGGTGAAGAAAAAAATTTTATAGGCCCTATGGGTCCCGGGTGGCACTATTCACCTCAAAAAGTACATTCACGTGATCGTTGATTCTTGGGTTGTTACATTTTTCCCCTACTAAATAAAAAATTTTATCCTCAAAATTTACCTGGTGGAAATAATTGTGGATATTGCTGTCGCATAGTCTCCTTTGGTTCCCAAGTTGCTTCCTCGACGTTATGGTGAGTCCAGAGTAGTTTAACCAGCAGTATCTTCTTATTTCTCAATTGTTTTGCTTTCCTATCCAGAATTCTCATCGATTCCTCATCATAACTCATCATAAGATAAATTTAATTTCGGCTGAATGTCCCATGTTGTGATCACGTGCGATGGATCTGATCAATATCTCATGAAATAGACATGTGGAACACATTATGGATCTTTTGTAACTCTGCTAGTAAATCCAATCTATAAGCCACTGATCCTATTCTTTCCAAAATCTCATAAGGGCCTGTAAATCTGGGACTCAACTTTCCTTTCCTACCAAACCTCACAATCTTCTTCCAAGGAGATACTTTCAAGAATACTTTCTCACCCACTTGATACTCAATATCTTTTCTCTTCAAGTCAGCATAGGACTTCTGCCTATCAGCTGCTGCCTTTAAATTTTCTCTAATAAATCAGAACTTACCTTTGGTTTCTTTAATCAGATCAAGTCTGACTAATTTATTCTCACTAAGCTCGGTCTAGCATAATGGAGTCCTACATCTCCTCCCATACAGTGCTTCATATGGTGCCATTTTGATACTAGATTGATAACTATTGTTGTATGCAAATTTTGCTAAATGGAGATATTTTTCCCAATTGCCAACAAAATCTAGAACACAACATCTCAACATATCCTCAAGCACTTGTATAACTCTTTCAGACTGTCTATCCGTATGTGGGTCAAAAGCTATACTAAAATGTAATCTTGTGCCCAATGATATTTATAGTCTCTCCCAGAATCTAGCAGTAAATCGGGGATTTCGATCTAAAATTATGGAGATAGGAACACCATGCAGTCGAACAATCTCATTAATATAAATCTCAGCTAACCTCACCAGAGAAAAGTCTGATCTCACAGGCAAAAAGTGGGCAGATTTAGTCAGTTTATCGACTATCACCCAAATAGTACCATGTTGATGTCTGGTGAGTGGCAAATTCGATACAAAATCCATGGTAATCCTATCCCATTTCCATTTCGGTACAAAAATAGGTTGAAGTAATCCAGAAGGAACTTGATGCTTAGCCTTAACTTGTTGACAAATCAAACACTTAGACACAAACTCTTTCATCCCAGGCCACCAGTAATAAGTTTTCAAATTCTGGTACATTTTAGTACTACCTGGATGCATTGCATAACTGCTACTATGTGCCTCAGTAAAAATCTTTTTCTTTAACTCTTCATTAGCAGGTACACACAGTCTTCCCTTGAAATATAAGCCATCATCTGGAGCTAAAGTGAACTTAGTATCCCTATTCTCACTGATATCCATCATAGCCTTAGCTAACCTCTCATCATGTAGCTGGATGGCTTTTACTTGTTGTAACAAGTCTGGCTTAAGTTGTAATTCAGCTAGAAGTGCTCCATCAGTAGTCAGGGACAATCTCACACTTATGGCTCTTAAAGCTATTACATAACATCACTCTGTTACCATTTATACTATATGGAAGGTAAATATATAAAATATTTAATTAACTTATTACCTGCCATATGTTTCCTACTGAGTGCATCAGCTACCACATTGGCTTTACCCGGATGGTAGTCAATATAACAGTCATAATCTTTAATCAACTCTAGCCAACACCTCTGCCTCAAGTTAAGTTCCTTCTGTGTCGGCAGGTATTTCAAACTCTTGTGGTGGGTAAAGATAAAATATTTCTCACCAAAAAGATAATGCCTCCAAATTTTCAATGCAAATACAATTACTGCTAATTCCAAATCATGAGTAGGATAATTTCTCTCATGAGTCTTCAGCTACCTGGAAGCATAAGCAACCATTTTACCCTCCTGCATCAAGACACAACCTAACCCATTTCTAGAAGCATCGCTGTAAATTACAAAATCTTTTCCTGACACTGGCTGGGTCAAAACAGGTGCTTCTGTCAACATCTTCTTTAATTGCTCAAAACTCTCTTGACACTTATCTGAACATACAAATCTAACATTCTTCTGAAGTAATCGGGTTAAAGGAGTAGCAATGGTAGAAAACCCTTTTACAAACCTTCTATAATAACCAGCCAGACCCAGAAAACTTCTAACTTTTGTCACATTTTCAGGAATTTTCCACTCTAATATCGCCTGTACTTTCTTGGGATCCACAGATATTCCCTATGCAAACACTATATATCCTAAGAATGTAACTTCCTGAAGCTAAAACTCACACTTACTGAGCTTTACATACAGTTGCCGATCCCTTAGAATCTGAAGTACTATCCTGAGATGTCTGTCATGTTCTTCAAGAGTCTTAGAATACACCAGAATATCATCTATGAAGACTACCACAAACTGGTCCAGGTATGGGTAAAAAATCCAGTTCATGAGATCCATAAAAGCCGTTGGTGCATTTGTTAATCCAAACGGCATCACTAAGAACTCATAGTGTCCATATCTGGTATAGAAAGCTTCTTCTGCACATTAGCCTCCCTAACTCCCAATTGGTAGTATCTTGATCACAAATCAATCTTAGAGAACATCCCTACACCTTTTAGTTAGTCAAACAAGTCATCAATGCTAGGCAGTGGATTTTATTCTTGATAGTAACCTTATTCAAATGCCTATAATTGATGCATAACCGCAGAGATCCATCCTTCTCCTTTACAAATAGTATTGGTGCACCCCAAAGCGAAACACTAGGCTTAATAAATCGTTTCTTTAATAATTCCTGCAACTGAACTTTGAGTTCTTTCAACTCAGTAGGTGCCATTCTGTATGGAGTTATAGAGATAGGTGCAGTACCAGGCATCACCTCAATAGAGAATTTTACCTCTCTGTTTGGTGGCAGACCAGGCAATTCATCTGGAAAAATATCTGGAAAGTCACAAATTGTAGGAATGTCACTGATACATAGTCCCTCCTTCACAGTTTCAATCACATAAGCTAAATATACTGTACACCCTCTTCTTATCAACCAATGTGCTGCAGTAGCTGAAATCACATTTGATAAGAAATTTAACTGTTCCCCATCCACAGTTATTCTTGTTCCATCCAGGGTCATCAAGGTGATTCACTTTAACCGACAATTTACTATAGCCCGATGAGCATAAAGCCAATCCATACCCAGAATAATATCAAATTCTCGAAAAGGAAGGGCTATCAAATCAACAGGAAAGGTATACTGCCGAATACTGATAGGGCAGTCCCGGTATACTGTATCAACTACCACATTGTGCCCTAAAGGATTACTAACCTGAATATCATGCTCAAGCTATGCAATAACTAACCCTTTTCCCTTGTGTAATCTCAATGCTAATATAAGAATGTGTCGACCCAGGGTCTACCAAAGCATAGATAGAAGTACCAAAGAGAGAAAATTTACCAACAATGACATCGGGTGCATCTCGATCCTCCCTGGCCCTCACAACATAATTAAGGATTGTAGGTTAAATCTCTACTACACTCAGCCTCGGTCCAACTCCTCTACCAGCAAATGATCCTGAGGCCGCTCCTCTGCCTTTACCTCTCTGTGTTATGGCTCTAGACCCAGCTGCCTGAGGTCCTAATATAGCTGTCTGAGCCCTCGAACAATCTTTCACCACATGGTCTCTTGATCCACATCTGAGGCAAGCTCCAGTACACCTCCAACACTCCCCTAGGTGTCTCCTACCGCAAAAATCACATATAGATATCCCTGCTCCTCTACCAATACTAGTAGCTTTAGCTGGGCTAACTACAAACTGAGCTGGGGTACCTATCCTGGCAGTCGATCTCTGATTTTGAGTAGACACTGGAGGGTACATCTGGTATCTGTGAAGAAGGATTTCGTGGCTTCTTTTGAGAACCACTAAGGCTGCCAGACTGGGATGGTCTCATTCTCTGCTAAGATTTAGCCTGTCTACTGACCTCATCAGTTTGAATGGACTCAACTCGAGAAGCTGCAAGTACAAGGGATCCTATATCCACATACTCTTGAGCTGTAATGGACTCCCTAATCTTATTATGGAGACCTTGCTCAAATAACTAACATGTCTTCTATTGAGTCAAATTATAATCTATCATATAAGCCAAAAGACGCTCAAACTCCCGCTCATATTCCTGTACAGATCTATTCCCCTGTCTCAGTCTCCAAAAAGCACTCTCCATAGCCTTCTAATGCACTTTTTCAACATATTTATTTCCAAACTTCTGTAAAAAGAAATCCTAGGTCACATGCTCAATGGGGATATACCGTCGGACTGTCTCCCACTAAGTGAAAGTCGGTCCCTGAAATAATGCAATTGCCCCTTCAAGCATCTCCTCTAGCTGACCATGAGTGATCTGAAATAATCTCTTCAACCTATCCAACCACTCAGCTTCCACAGCTGTAGTTTGATCCCTGCCAAACGAATCCTCTGCCCCTAATTTCTTCAATTGCTCTAGAATAGACCTCCTAGGTGGCGGTGGAGGTGGCTTTTACTGCTGTAGCTGAGGTGGAGGAGGAGCCTGCATCCTCTGGTATAATAAATCCGCCATCATCTGCATGAATTCTTGAGGTGCAATAGGCGGTGGAATTGGTGCAACTGGAGGTGGAGCAGGCTAACCATGATCCTGTAACTCTACATCACTCACATTCAGAGAGGCTCCACTTACTCTATCGTCAGCCTCAGTGCCCGTTTGAGATCCAAAGGCCATCTTTACACTATAAAGTAGATACAGGAGACAGATAAACATCAGTTTCTCCAATAAAATTACCTTATAATCAAAATATCTCAGTTCATGGTATTTACATATATAAAAAATTCAATCACTCAATCAAACTAAACTCCTCATTTCTCCAACCTTAAAATTGCCTAAATCAGGCTTTGATACCACTAAATGTAACACCCGATAGCCAGATATTGGTCCGAATATCGATGTCACACAATATTATGGTGGTCCATAAATTATTATTAAATTATCCATCTGTAACATTCATTATTTTAACCATTTAGTTATGAGTCCCATATTTTAAAATATCTTATTAATTAATCTACAGAAATTCGAACAGCATAATGGCTGAAATCCAAATTTTGCCTTCTTGCAAAAGCTACAAAACACTCCCAAAATATTCACAAACATCCAACCCAACCTCCACAATCTATATATATATACTCCACATGATCAATCAAATACAGAACAACAGTCATTTTCAAAATTTTACATATAACTATACATATATACAGTACAATTCCTGTGCTTATCCTATCTACTTATTTATAGTACATAACATATATATACAAGTCCAAAACTATATACAGTCCCTAAAACTAGCCATGTTGTCCTACAAGGCAACATCCATAAGTACATGCTAAACAAAACCACAAAAATGTTGGATCCTTCTAACGTTGATTCCCTTCCAGCACAAACTCAGTCTCTATCTCCTGCGTGAAGTACAAAACCACATGCTAAGTACAAAAGTACTTAGTGGTGAACATAAACTTAAAACCCCATAATTTCACTACAGTTCATTCACATCTTATTCATAATTATATTTCATTATCTGTTTTTCATTTGTTAATTTTATTATAATACAAATTTTTCGATTAAATTATAAATTTTACTTTTATTAACAAAATTACTATTTTGCTCTTGCTTGAGAAATTCATTCTCAATTATGGCTTTTCAAGTTTTATTCTCAAATTTTTATCACTTTAAATTCGGATTTTACACTATAGGGATAAATTTTCACTTTAGTCCCTAAAGTTTCAAAAATGCACTTCTATCCTAATTTCTTTGTTTATCAGTTCTTTAGGCTTTTATCCCTATTTTCAGTACGCTTTTATCCATACAGTAATTTATTCTCGCTTTTCAAGTTTTACATTTTTACTTATACAGTATTTTTTATACTTTAGTCAATACAATATTTTAATTCTCTTGCCCCTAGTATAGCATGAAAATGTATCACTAATTAGGATGAGCGGAACTACGGACCCTATAGGTCCCAGTACTCCGGTAGTATCAATTACACACATATTATTATTTTTTCCTTTCTTTTTCTTTTTCATTTTCCCCAAATACTCCAATACAGATGTGAAACCATATTAAGGTTACCACTATGCAAGTTGCCATGACTTGCTACCGCGGTTACAAAAATATCCCTATGGCTAGCCATGTATATCCTAATTTCTGATTTCACATATAATACTAAGGGCAAAATATAATTACAATTTAATACAATTTACAATAATGCATCATTACTGATTCATGGTAATAATTAGTATACATTATTAAAAACAGTCTTAGTATTTCAAATATACCAGTTTTTTAATTAAAATCATACGAATCAATTACAATTATTTCATTTATTTATTTTATTTATTACTTTCTTTTCCAATACATGCTCCTTACATGTCATATAGATTAATTATATTTTATTTTGCACTTATTCCGATTTATATCTCAAAATTTCATAAATTTTCTTAAGGTCCCTATTCGGTTACCTTATTTCAATTTCCTTATAAATTATATTTTCTACTCAATTTAATCACAATAAACATAAAACCATCTATTTTTCAATTATTTCAATTTAATACGAAAAATTACATTTTAGTCCCTAATTTTTTTAAAGTGACCAAAATTTTTTCTAAAATTAAACTTGTCTAAATTTTAATTAAATACCATAATTTCATAAATTTATCTTCTAATTGCACAATTCTAAGTCTAATTTCACAATTAATTCGTAATTAATAATTAACTTAATTTTTTTTAATTATATATACAACATATATATTGTGAAATTAAATGATTTTAAATTATTCACTTACCAAATCACACAACAATTTTTTCTTTCTCCTTATTTTTGGTTGATTTGCTTCCCTCTTCTTGCTCTTCTATTGCCAGCAAATTCATGACAAAAATCACCATAGATTAAGTCAAAATTTTGTTCAAATAATTTACACAATACTATAATTAACACTTAATTACTTTAATTATCAAATAAAACTAAATTTTCCCCAACTCACCAAATTATCCACTTGAAGAATTGGACTAAATTCATCTTCTTTCACCACCCATAGTAACAAAAGGTGAAGGAAAGCAAGTTGAAATAATTTAATTGAGATGATGGTTGGAAAATCTTAAGAAATAAGCCTTAAAGAAATAAAGAAAATATGAAAGAAGAAGAGGAGAATGAAGGCAAGGAAAAAATGGGAGAAAATGGCCAAGAATGGCCGGCCTATCAAGAGATAAAATATCTTAATGCCACATTAATTGGTCGCCTACTTTAGGACAAAAATCAATTAAGTCCTAAGTGGATCCGATGCCACATGTTACCATTTAATTGGCCAATACACTTTTAGTTGTCAATTTTTGATAAAAATTATACCAAAAATTCCTAAAAATATTAGTTAGACCATGCTTAAAATTTTGGATGAATCCGAGGTCGTTTCGATACCAAACTAATCCCAAATGTAAATTTTAATCAGTCCGAAAGCTAAATTTTCAAAGTCTTTGAAAAATTCATTTTATCATTCCAAAAATTCATATACATAATTTTTAGTCAATTGGTGCAATCGGAATAATTTTATGAAGTCCAGGGAATATTTTTAAGCCAGTCAAAGTTCCTAGTCAACTATATCGGTCCAGTTATTTATTTTATTTTTTCCTTTTGGAGACTTATTTGACCTCAATTTCAGTCCAAATCATAACACTAGATTTGTTATGAATAATACTTTTCAATGGTGAAGAAAAAATTTTATGGGCCCGGTGGACCCCAGGTGGCACTATTCATCTCAGGAAGTACTATTCACATGATCGGTGATTCCTGGGGTGTTACATGTATCTCCTCTATACTTAAAAGTATGAAATTGTTGAATCTTCAAAACAATGCCAAATCGAAAGGTCAACCATGAAAGATTCTCCTACGAATAGCTGGTCTTTATATTCAATCGAGTAATGCTTCAATCAAATTAAAAATTAAAAAGTTGTCTACTACGCTTGACGCTATAAATTTAAGTCACAACTTGTGTCTGAATGAAGGCTTATTTTTTAATCTGTCTTGAAAAAATGATCGTTGATCCTGAAAGAGTTGTGTACTGTAATACATGAAAAACATCTTATGATTTAGGAAATATTATACTTAATCAATTTTTCATATTCTTCATATTCGATTCTATATACTCTCCTTCGCTAATTTTGTGCGTTCTTCATGAAGGTTTTGGTTTACTCCACTTAGTTAATTTTATAACAAATCTTGTTCAAAATGAAAATTGCAGTATGAATGCACAATGGAAGGCAAACCAACATTTTACGTATATAAGGAATTGTACAAGTTACAGGGAAAGAAGAAAGCTACTACAACGAAAAAATTACAAGGAAATATCCTAAGATTCTATATCTACAATTTCTATTATAATGGCATTCGGATCGACAACAACCTCTATGGTAGAATTAGCAGAAAGCTAGCCAGACACAGCGGCTTCATCAGGGACAGGCTCCGCTGGTAGAGGGGCGATGTCGCCAGGCTCTATTGAAGGAGGAAGATTGGCCTCGGGCTCGATCGGCTTGGTTGGAAAACTGATACCTTCCTGTGACACCAAAGGCACCTACTTTGCCATTTTTTGATCTCTCTGAGTCGAGTGGCCTCTTCCTCCTCCTCATCGTCACTAGAGGGTGTTAGTGTAAGCCCTAGCCCCAATGCATTGTAACGAAACACTTGAAATTAATAAAATGAGGCATTTATTTTATCCTTTGTATTCCTGTACATATCAATTGATAAAACTATCCAAGAGTGTTGTTTCGGTTTAAGTTATCATGTGTGAGGCACATGGTTGTAAGACCTTGAAACAAATAAGACATCATTCTAAATATCCCTAGTCAGTCATTGTTATGGGAATAACAATGAATTAAGACTAGTATGCTCTCTCTGATATTATGAGTTCTGTCTTACGGATCATTAGGACAAGAGTGTCAATCAGAGATCATAGATACATGTTAAAGTACATGGTATCTGGATACGATCCGCTCATGAGAACACTGCATGGTACAAGTCATAAGTGTTTCTCATATGCAAGTTTTGTATCGGAGTTCTTAGACCTGAAATCTCTATGAAACTCTTTATGAATTACTGTGTACTTTGACATACACCTAACGTACTTGTAACAGAGTGACAAGTACGGGTATGCTTGGGTATGCATTGATTCATGTTAGAGAGCATGAGAGAAGTGAAGGGATTACCCCTCTCAATAAGAGAGAAAAATATCATCGGCCACTTGATCAGTGAACTGAGAAGTGTATGGCCATACCGAGATGAAATAATGAGTAATCATTATTTATCTGAGAGTTCAGTGTCACTGGAATATCAAGAAAGGAATTAATATATATATAAGGATGACTAGTTCCATGCCTTATATTAATTCTGATATTTATGGGTAAGGGACTATGCAAAATTGCATTAGGTCACTAAATGCCATATGCATTTTCATTTAATTTGGAATGCTATAATATCTTGCTAAAGAATATATATAGCCTTTGAATTAATTTATTAATTCATTGCCAACATTAAATGGACTTATAGGATCGCACACAAAGCATTGGGCTTAAAATACTTAAATTAAGTATTGGGCATTAATTTGGGCTTTTAATTAAAGTCAAATTAATGTATGTAATGTGTTATAAAATTGCTATTGGGCTTTGGTCCATGAGAGAGAGAAATTCAGCCCACAAGGTTTAATTTCAATAAATTAATTATGTTACATTAATTAAGTTAATTGAGTATTAAAGCCTAAAGGAATTTAAATTAAATTAAATCACTTATATAATTGATGAAGTGGCCAAAATTCCAAGAGGAAAATCAAGGAATTTCGGCACATGTTTATTATTTATATTAAGTGTTTTCATTTAATTAAATGTCTTATGTTTTATTTCAAATTTGAATTTAAATTCAAATGAATTTAATTCAAAATATATTACTTATCTTTAGGAAGTGATAGAGTTTGAATTAATTATCTTAGGATAGTTGAATTCAAATAAAAGACTTGCCAAAGGATAAACACATATATTAAAAGAAATAAAACCCTAAACTAAGTGAAGTTGGCGTAAAAAATAGAGGTGAAAAAACCCTAATCTTTTCTAAGGTGGCGTGAACTTCATTTCTCTCTCACAAAATTCTTTTGATCCAATTTTCACAAGGAGAAAGGATTGTTCCTCATTCTCTTGTGATCTTGGGTAGTAATAGCAACCTAAGACAAGTACAAAATCAAATTTTGTAGCTTCAAACTATAGCCATTACACAATACCTTAAAAGAGAGCTAGCAATCTCGATTTTAAGCCGACGGTGCAAGTGTGTGTGTGAGAATAGAGGGAGTGGCGTAAAAGGCTGTTTCTTGGCATTGGTGATCGAGATCTAAGGCGGATAGAGTCATCTTAGTTGCTGGCCATCACCAAACTCAATATTTAAAAGGCATCAAAAGTTGTAAGTACTACAACCCTAAAATTGCATGTTTCGATTCTAGCTTTGGATATGTATGGTATGTATGATTAAAAATTTTTGTTTTCCGCTGTGCCATCATGAGATTCATACCATGTCATATTCCATCAGAGGGAGGATCGAAAAGACTCCTCAAGTCTTCCATCCAGCCAAAATTAGCCTCAGGAAAGCACTGCTTGGCTATATAAATCAATTGACTTAGGAGCGTCCTTTGGGCTTCGCCTAGCTAATCCAATACCTCCTCCCTCTGAGTCTTCAGCTCTTTGGCCAACCTCTCGCCCTAAGCTGTCTTCTCCACCAAGACTGATTCAAGGGAGTTTTTTTTCGCCAGGAGAAGGTCGCATTCTGATATTGCCTTATCCTTCTCCGCCAGTGCTTTATCCTTGTTCGTGATGGCATTGAGGTAGTCAGTGGTAAGCTGTGAGCACTCACCCCTTAGCCTGCCCACTTCCTCCTCATACTTCTTACACAAGACACTGTCAGCAGTAAGGCGCACCACATCTCTCTTCAGGTGGTCCATCTCACTCTGTCGAGTCCTGAGGTCTTGGGCTAGTTGAGTTCTTTCCCTCTTCAGCTCTTCTACCTTAGACCTTAGGAGAACAACTTCCTTTTTTGTTGCATCGTTGGTAGCTTTAGCTTTCCTCCTTTACCGAACGGCATCTTCCCACTTTGCTCGGGCATAAGCCACCATGCCGTGCATGCGAAGCCCTCTTTTGATTAGCTATCAAAAGAAAGTGACGAAAATAGTTAAAAAAAGGAGGACGAGGAGAAAAAAATGATAAAGGTATCACCTCTAGGCTTGGTTGCTGAAATAACTCAAATTTTCAGGAGAGCAAGTTGAGCTCCGTCATTGCCTTGAAATCACTCTCCTGAGCAAGGCCTTGGTAGATGAAAGATGGCACGCCTCTATGGTTCATGGACCAATCATCACCAAATTGCTCTTTTAAGATGTCCTCCAAAGATGGAACCCGACCCTCCTGAGCTCTCCCAAAAGGCCGTTGGGTTAGCCCGCTTTGAGCTATCTCCTTGCCTTTGGTAGCAACCCGGGCATCAACAGTGGCTAGGGTTTCGGCAACTTTCCTCCTCGCTACCTCTTCAATCTTTTTATGCGTTGCCTCATCTGCCAATAACCCCATTTATTGAGAAGATGATCGGGCAATGAGGGACGGTAGTGACACTTCCACGTCAGTTTCATCCCTAAGTTGTGGTCGCCTGAGAAGATGCTATTCCACCACGATCGACAAGGGAAATGACGGGCCTGAGATGGTTAAGGAAGGATGGATTATCGGGACAACCGCAGTGGTAGATGAGGAAGTCATTGTTGTAGTAAGAGGAGCAAGAGCACTCGCTACAATCTTAGAAGCCTGGACCTTGAAAGCAGGCAGGATCTTCCTCTTCTTAGCTATTTTTTCCTCCTTAGCCAAACGGTCGGCCTCCTTTTTGGCTTTAGCCCGATTGGCTAGTTGCTTTGCAGCATCGTCTCCTCTAGTCATTTCGCTTGCAGCTACATTGCAAAACCAAACAAAGATAAGTGTTTCATTCAAAAATTCAATACGTGTAATAAATACACCTGCAATATATAAATTGGCAAAATAGACACCCCTCTCCACATCCAATATTAATGCTCATGTTCTGTGCTAATGGCAGTATCGAAACCTGAAAACTCGAACAGAATGCTCAGAAGATAATTGGAATCGTAGGGCTGACCATTCCTTGCCACGGCATCCATTAATTTTTTGATGTTGGTTTCGTACATAGATCAACCGATAATATGATCTTTCAAAATAATGGCCTCTGCCGAACGGACAAGTGGTACTCCAAAACCACCAGCCATCCCCATTAAGAAGTATCTTTTCCTGAAACTCTTCATGGAGGATGGGACAATAAAGAGCTTTCGATGCTGCTGGCTGGTAAAGTAATATTTCGACCCGTCACTCCGATCGAAAATATAAAAAAGTGAGTAAAAAGGTCCAAAGTGGGGGCCACTGTTTCTATCTTGCACAAGATTTTGAAGCAAGCTACCATCCTCCATCCGTTCAGATGCAATTGGTTGGGGGAAATTCCATAACCTCTAAACATCGTCGATTCGAACACACCAAAGGAAAGCCTCATTCCCGCATCCAAGCTCCACAAATGACAAATAAATCATTCGTTCCTTTCATGGCTAAAAGGCCCATCTGTCACTGCTATGAAATTAGGGCAGAAAATCATCGACACCTCTGCAAGAAGGTGGTACCGTGAAGGAATACTCACCACCTCCATTTCTATCAACCGCGAGGGATGAGCAAGCGGCTCATGATTCTCGTAATCTTCTAAAAAAATTTTCTCTATTGGTTGACTACTACTTGAAGCCATTTGGGGTGGAGGAGGAGAAGTAAAAGAGTATATGCGATGAATGAAAAATAAAATCAAAGGCAGGGATTGTTTACTTACTTGGATGATCTCGCAGACACTCTGAAATTCTCTGAAATTTGAAATACTTCCCTCAAAAAAGTTTTTGGTGAAGGTTTTAAATAACAAAGTTCACAAAAAAAGTTTGGCAGAGCTTCACTAAGGATCACTGAAAAGTGAGGAAAAATCGCTTTAAACTTGCCTATTTATAGGCAAAAAGCTTCCAGAATACTCCAAAGCCTTCCCGTTGGATAGACGCCATGTGTTCTTAACCCATTACTGTGGTTACGAAGAATGAAGTGCCATTCTAGAAACATGCACAACATTAAATGCAAAACAGCTGTTTAAACTGAACGAACACGTCTCTTCAAATAGGCATCTCATAAAAATTCAAAAATCCCGCCAAAAGGCTTAAATTGCATGATCAGACCCTTTGGATGGGGGACAAGTGATAACTATGGAAAATACATCTTCAAAGGCCCAATCAGGTTGGCCCAACAACACTTAGCACGGCCCAAACCCAATAGCAAAAAGGCAAAACGTGAGCTAAAAGATAAGACAAGAAGGTGTGATGTCCGATCGGACTGATGGGACAACACGTCTTGTCAGTCCACTGACATAAGCCAATGCCTATACTCTCCACCTACTCCCTGTCATATCGTCGCACACCTGCTCTAACTGTCGTTTATCGCGCCCCAAGGTACTCGAGTATTCCTCTAAAGAACTCCTATAAATAGCCTGAAATACAATGGCTCCAGGTATTGACTAGTTGAGACTCTCTCTCTAAAGGTTACTAACTTAGATTTCAGAGTGCTAACACCCGGATCTGACCGAGCAGTCCATCTTACAGGTTCTGTCATCCGACCGGATCATCAGCCGTTAACTCTTCCTCTTACAGATAAAGGCGAATTGTGTTTTATCACTTCTCATTGATGAAAGTAATTAAGCTAAAAAAGAAAGAGAAAAAGAAAAAGAGTCATAACCTTTAAACCAAACAATGCAAAATTTTAATAGATGAAAGTGGATAAGTTTTAAAATTTTAAACTCACATTCCCTGCCCAGAATTTCTCCAAAATATACTGACTATGGGTGCCAAGGTGATTTTGGCTAAAGCATCCGGTGTTCGGACACCATATTGGATGCCGATTAATCCGGATACGGAGCATCATCATGGTTAAAGTTCCTTGTCCCTCCCCATGGGATATGCCGAAAATCAAACCTTGATTCATTCGTCCAGCATAGCCCGTAATTTCAACTGTGCCACCCCTCATGGTATGGGTGTGAAGGTGATAATAATTCTTATTCGAAATTACTTCTGTTAATTTTGTGCACCAAATGACATGTTTTAACAAAAACGACAATTGTGCTGCTACTTTAATACAGGGCCAAAAAAAAGTAAAATTGAGAAAATTTTGTGAAAAAAATTAATGGCCATTAACCTATGCCATGCTTCCGTATCATAGTGGTAGTGCTTTCGCTTTGTAAGCGAAAGGTCGCGCGTTCGATCCTCTCAGGGAGCTGCTCAATTCATATTCTTCTATTACCCATATTTCCCCAAATTCTAAGATATACTCTACTTTTTGCTTCCTTCTGCGTAAATTATTTTCATTTTTTTTTCACTTGCAATTTTATTGAGATCTGTCATATCAATTCCTTCATTTCTTGCTCTTCCTGCTCCACAAAGTAACAGCTCATAATTTTGTGGGTAGAATATATTTAATTTGGATGTTCTATCCTTCAAAGCTGTGATAAATATAAGTGTATATATTAATATTTCAATGGACGATTGACTTAAATATGAATATTCTGAAAACTTTTAATCTGATAAAAGCTGTGAATAAAGGTTGAGGAAATTGCATGTCTGGATTGTATCATATAAGATTCTGAAAAATTATCCTGCAAGGAAATGGCATTCTCATTCACAACAGCTGTATTGTATAATAGGTTCATTGGCATCTCACTAAATTTATTACCATTGCTAAATAATATCTTGTATTAGCAAAATTGGCTTAAGGTTAAATCTTGTTTCTAATTCAAAAAAGAAAAAAGAAAAAAAAATAAAATGATTATTTTATTTATTTATTTATCTTTCTCTCATGGGATTGAGTAATTAATTCCATGAGTAATTAATTCCAGCTGTATTGTGATAAATTTTGTTTGTTAATTATTTTTCTTTTATTATTATGATAACTAAATCCGATATGCTTCCTAATGGAGTCAATTTCAATTATGATCACTAAATTTATGTCTAATCGTTCAAAAGTAACTGACTTATTTTTTCTGAATTAAATATCACTGAACTTATCATATTTTTGCAGAAAAGTTATATTGACTGATTTTCGACGATAATTTTTGCCAAAATATTGACGTGGTACGCCACGTTATATGCCTAGACACATGGCATGACATGTCAGCAACCACTTCACTGAAAGAGGCTATATCATACAACATGTCAGCACGCCACATTATATGTCTAGATACACGTGGCCTCTTCCGGTGATGTGACTACTGACGTATCATGTCACGTATATCCAAGCATATGACGTGACGTGCCACATCAATATTTCAATAAGAATTATCACCGAAAATCGGTTAAGATAACTTTTTCTCATAAAGGTAAAAATTTCAGTGACATTTAAATCACAAAAAATAAATCAGTTACTTTTAGACGATTAGCCGTAAGTTCAGTGAATATAGATGAAATATTGACCCCTTCCTAATGTTGTAGTAACTAACAAATATAAATAATTATTTCTTACTTTATACTTTATATATGTGTGAAAGGAAGGCAGTAATATATTAAGACAAGTTTTAAAACTAATTAAGTAATTTTGTTCAAAGATAAGTATGGATCGATTAACTGATTTATAAGTAAAAAAATTAACTAATCCATTAATATCGGTATTTTAAAATCATTAACCGTTAATCAATTTGTTAATTCGATTATCCAGCTTATCGATTTTGATTTTTCGGTTAGTTAATCAATATTTTTGAATTAACCATTAAAATTTATAATATACAATTATAAAAAAGAGGCAAAATTTAATTAAATTTCAAAGGTGTAAAGTAATTCGAAATAAAAATCACAAAATAAATATAATATACTAGCCAAAATTCATGTACAACAAATTAATAGATAATATTATAAAATAGATTTGATATGTTGGAAATTAGCATACTTAATTTTGAGTAAAAAAGATTGGATAATA
>CM075811.1:43409656-43542400 GCA_037975025.1 Excoecaria agallocha
AACAATAAGAATTTTTTCTTGCCAATTTATTGCAATATTTATTTTCCCATCAACTCTTCTAATATTTATGATGAAACTCATTTTTTGTCGCAATGTTGTCGTTATATGGTGCATTTAGCAATAAATTTTGTTATTGTTGCTAATTTTCATCGTTATTGTGTATTTTTTGTAGTGTACATTTCATAATATTTTTTTTAGCTCCTAAGACTCTTCCAAGTTGATTAAATAAAGATAAACCTCCATTAAAATCCTTTGCACCACCATCATAATTCCATTCAGGCTGATTGAGCTTTGTATTCATTTTATACAGATATCTTAAACATCAGGTCATACATTCATTGGTAATGTAACCTTATGTAATAGAAACTTATGGATATGTCCTACCATTGAGAGATTTTGAAAAATACAACCATCGCTCCACGTGATATATCCATCGATAATGAAAAAACTACCAATCTTGGCTTCATTAGCTAAATGGACATACATATGTACCATGACATCAAAAAATGAAAGAGGAAAAACCTTTTCTAACTTGCAAAGAGTTATAGGAATCTATGCTTCAATTTGTTCTAACTCATCCATACTCAACACCTTTGCCTTAAGCACATTAAGAAAATAAGATAATTCAATAAGAAGCTTGCATACTGATTTAGACATCATACCACATAGGGTAATGGGGAGAAGATGTTGTAGAATCACATGGCAATCATTACTCTTTAAACTAGAAATCTTGTGATTTTTAACGTTTACACATTGAGAAATATTGGATGTAAATCCATTTAGGACCTTTAAATTCTTTACGAAATGATATAATTTGTGCTTCTCCTCATGTGGCAATGTGTAAGGTGCAACAGACAATTCATATTTATGTTCTTTTTTTATTGGGTGCAATTCCAACCTAATGTTTATTGCTTGAAAATCTAGTTGAGTTTTGATGGTATTTTTCATCATTCCCTTCGTATTTAAGATTGTACCAAATATATTATAACATATATTCTTCTCAATATGCATCACATTTAAATTATGATGCAGAAAGAGAGTTTTCCAATAGGGAAGTTCAAAAAAATATTCTTTTTATTCCAATTATCATTTTAATCATCATATGATATCTTAATTCTCTTCTTAAGATCCTTTATCAACTTTATTACATCAAGGTCTTGCACTTGACTAAGTATTTCAATACCAAAACACATTTTTGGGGATAACCTTCACTTCTTAGTGCCATCAAATGACTTCTTATCATTCCTCTATTTTTGACTAAGAGGAAGGTAATGCTGATGGCCTATATAACACTACTTCTTATTATTGGCTAATCTAATTGAGCAAGTATCTTTATTGCAACATGGGCATGCCAATTTTCCTTTTGTACTCTATCCAGATAAATTTCTATAGGATGGAAAGTCATTAATAGTCCATAACAATGATGTATGCAACTTAAAATTCTTTCTTAGTTGCATGTATCATATGTCTCAATACCAATTTTCCATAACTCTTTTAACTCCTCTATTAAGGGTTGCAGATAAACATCAATTGCATCTTTTAAACTATGTGGACCAAGAATAAGTATTGACAAAATGAATTTTTCTTGTTTCATACATGTGAGAAAACACAATAGGAATTGAATTTGTTTGTATTCAATTAATTAACACTAAGATTACACTCCTATTTATACAAGAATTGGTGAAACTAAGTCAACAAAATACAACTCCTTAATTTGCTCCTAAATTTGCTCCTACCAACTTTACAGCACACTAGGAATATCCAACTGTATATAGCTGTATTCCTTATTTTTTAACACTCTCCCTCAAGCTGGAGCATAAATTTTAATTATGCTTCAGCTTGTTACAAATTTATTCCTTAATATAAACTTCAAAACATAAATCCGAGCTTCAAAACAAAATGAAAAATAAATGCGCAACCCTTTCCAAATGAAGTCTACAAATAACCAATGCCGTAAGCTTCAACCCGAAATGGAGATCAAGTGCAACTCTCTCCAAACGAAGCCTACACAAATAACCCATGACATAGACTTCAACACAAAATGGAGATCAAGTACCAAACCCTCTCCAAACGAAGCCTACAAATAACTGATGCCGTAAGCTTTAACCAAAAATGGAGATCAATTGCAACTCTCTCCAAATGAAGCCTACATAAATAACCCATGACATAGACTTCAACACGAAATGAAGATCAAGTGCAAAACTCTCTCCAAACGAAGCCTACAAATAACCCATGAATAGGCTTCAACACGGAACGGAGATCAAGTGTAACTCTCTCCAAACAAAGCCTACACATATCCTGTCATATAGGCTTCAAAACAAAAAATAGGAACAAGTTTAACACCCATACCCATAGATAACAATAAGACAGCAATATGGACCTAAATTAACTATGACTTGACCACTCATCGGGCCTCCACCATAGGACAATTGCTGCTACACATGGCCAACAATCTCCCCCTCAACAATATAAGTCAACACGTCTTCAAAAACATAAGTAGAAACCACACCAAGAAGAAGCATAAACAGCAAGAACCAGCAGGTACACTAAGTTGCTCAAATAATAGATCTGAAGAAGAAAAGTAGCCAGCACACCTACCGGTCACCGGAACTGGTGACCCAAAGAGGAACAAATTCTTCAACAGAAAGAAAAAAAACTCATGAAAAAATGAGGGATATGCAACCCTTAGACAAGAGAAGACCCAGAAAAGAGCCAAAGGCTCTGATACCATGTGAGAAAACACAATGGGAATTGAATTTTGTTTGTATTCAATTAATTAACACTAAGATTATACTCTTATTTATACAAGAATTGGTGAAACTAAGTCAACAAAATACAACTCCTTAATTAGCTCCTTAATTTGCTCTTAAATTTGTTCCTACCAATTTTACAGCACACTAGGAATATCCAGCTGTATTCCTTATTTTCTAACAATACGTAACCATATAGGTAAGCTATAAGGAATAAGTACATGCTATGTGGAGACTTTGAGTTTCTAAATGGTTGAAATCCATTACTAGTAAGTGCAAGTCAAACATTACGAGGTTCGGCAGTAAATGATGGGTGTAGTTCATCGAATGACTTCTATGCCATTGAATCAGCTGAGTGCCTCATTAATCCATCATTGACTCTTTTATCTTGATCCATCTTATCAAAGAAGAAGTCTTTGTAGATATAAATAACCTTTGAAGCCTAGTTTTTAGAGGAAAATAATGTACGTAAACTCTTTAAAGGTTTTTTCTTACCATTCTTACACTTAGGTTCTCTATTATGTTTTTCCATTTTCCATATAGATGCACTGTAAACTTTACAAGAGTTAAGAAATTTATCTTCATCCCAATACAACATGCAATCATTTACATAAGCATTAATTTTATTGTAAGAAAGCCCGAGATCTTAAATTATCCTTTTTGTCTCATAATATGAATTTGGCAAATTAGATCCATTAGGCAACAACTATTCCATCAATATTTTTAGTAACATTGTAAATGACTCATTACTCTAATGATCAAAACTTTTAATGTGAAGTAATTTAATCGACGTAGAAAGCTTGGAACACTTTGAACTTTGATACAATGGCTCCTCAAAGTCCCTCAAAAGACTAAAATTTTTTGCTTCAACATTTGTTTCCTCTTTAAGTAAATCATCACCGGTACAGTTTATTATGTCTACATCAAAATCTGGATATAAGTCTCTAAAATTTCCTTTAATTTCATCCTCACTACCCCTCTTTCCTCAATCATTGTCGTCTTTATCTTTGTAATCTGACTTTGTTTCACTTAACACTTCCTCATAGTGATACCAAAAGGTATAATTTTGAATTATTCTTGGATGCTTAAATGTGACTCAACCATCTCACGTGTTTTTAAAGTTGTGTTACAATATTTTACAGATGGACATTGTATTTCATTTTATTCTCCTGTTCTTTTAAAAGCATAAACTAAAAATTTTTGCACCCCAGCCGAATATGCTTTATCAACCCAATCATCAACAAATTGCATCCACTACTTGTTGGATGACATAAACTTATTGTTTATATTTTAATAGATTAGAATAACATTTAATTTAAAAATTGCAAAAGGAAATAATTTATTTAACATGTAATTTAATAAAAAGGTGATTTTCAAAGGTCAATTTTAATCAAATCAAAGAAATGATAGTTATATACACAAACTACTACATAATTGTGACTATCAACTAGAATAGAACTTAACAACAAGAACATAAACCCACATTAATAATCACATATTTATTATTGTAATTTAAATTACAAAACAAACTAACAAAAACTCATGTCAAGATGTTAACAAGGTATGATTAAAATAATATCACATTCACAAAAAAATACTTCTAGCAGCAATTCAATTTATGTCCCAAATGGATTGAATAATAAATTAATAATTAACTAAGCATATTCTATTTGCATCACATTTTTATGAAAGAATGAGATCAAATTTTTTAGTTTATGGGCAAAATTCTTTATACTTGGACTTAAAAAAATCAATTAAAACTTTTAATGAAGGAATATAAGGAATCTAAATGAGTAATATTGTTTTGGCAAAATGATTATACATTAAATGAAGGAAGTTGAGGCTTACAATCATACCAAAACTAATCTAAAGAGCTTTTTCAATATTTAAGAAGCAATTTCTAGTAAGTCATATATAACACCTAATCTGTATATGAACATCTGGATTATATTTATTATAAATAGTAATGACTAATAATTTCTTAATAAGCTTTTTTTAATTGTTTTTTGCTTATATTTGTAGGCTTAATGATCATTTGGAATTCATCGCTAGTTGAATTTATGAACGCACTATTTGCAATAAAATTTACAATCTTGGATAAAAACCTTTATCTATTGCGTAAATATTGCTTTTTATTATATATAATTGTATCTGCGTTTATGAATCAAAAAAATAATAAAACGTTTTATATTAGACAACAATCAAACAAACTGGTAATTAATTTAGCGAGGGCAATTGCTTAATTTGGGTAGCATGTGAGATGTGAACTAATTAGCGAGGACTTGTGTCCTTAGTAATTTATCAAGGACACAAGTACTCGCTAATGCTTAATTTATGTGGCATATGGACTAATTTCCCACAACAAATTCCATGTTAAAATTTAGCGAGAAACTTATCCTCGCTAACATTTAACAACAATGTTTAGCGACAATGTATTGTCATTGCAAAATTTAGTGAACATATTATCATTGCAATATTCATGTCAACATTTAATCATAATAAATTTCATGCTAAAATTTAACAAGAAACTTGTTCTTGCTAAATTAGCAAGAGTCTTAGTCGTTGCAACATTGGCGAAAACTTGTGTTCTCGCTAAATTAGCGAAAGTCTTAGTCGTTGCAACATTAGCGAGAACTTGTGTCCTCGCTAATTGGTTCACATGCCATATGAATTAAGTATTAAAAAGGGCAAATGCTTTTGTTAAATTGTCAAAAGTTGTAGTCCTCACTAATTTAACGAGGACTTGTTGTTCCTTGCTAAAGTACTAGTTTGCTTGATTGTTATCCTCGCTGAGTTTTACGATAAAATTTTGATGTCCAAAATTAGCGATAAAATACAATATTTTCACTAAATCATTACAATATATGTTTTCTCCCACACCAATATTTGCGACATAATTTATTTTTTGTCATAATTTTATCACTATATCAGTAATTTAGTAATGATTTTTCTTTTCCTTGCTAAATTTTATTTCTATTTTGTATTTTTTTATAGTGTTGTTAGACTGAGATTATCATAGTTTCCTATCTAAGATTATCACAGTTTCCAACATGAGAAATATTATATTTTGACATAATCAACTATTATCTTTAATCAGATAATCATAAAGGTTATGAATGGATATGATAAGAATCACATAGAGGATAGTGAATAATCAAGATGAAATTTATCCCTTTTTTAAAAGATAAATATCTGTTGGATCCCCCGACAAGTAGGACTGAGAAATGCATGGTCGTGCTCAAATGAATTGATGGAGTGATCAATGCCATTTGATATTATCAATATATTTAGTGATCGAAAAATTATATATTTAAACAATATAAATTTGATATGGACCATGACTTATGTTCAAACAAAATATCGTGTGACAAAAGAATTATAGCATATTCTATTGATTAGGTTAAAATCGAATTATCAATATTCATATTATTTGGATAGTCATAATGTCTTGCTATAGGCCGTTTATGACTTGTGGGTCCATTGCCAATATGATATAAACCTATTGGATCGCATATACAAAATGTGATGAACGGATTAGGATTTATTTGGATTTTTAAATTTTAAATATTTCAGATATTAAAAATTTTAAATATTTTCAATAAATTCTTTTTTTTTTACCTTAGGGTTAGTGTATGTGTGTGTGTATGCATATTAACACACAACCCTAATAAAAAAAAGAGGCAGCCATTTTGAAACATATATTCTACCACTTTGAGAGAAAAAAGGAATAGAATAATCAAAATCCTAGTCACCACAAAAAAAGGGAGCTAGTACCCCCAGCAGCTTCGATCATCACGTTCGAGTGTGAATACCGATAGAGGATGGTCATTGCTTAGAGCAGCACCTGAAATTTGTTATTATACACACACATACAACCTTAATAAAAAAAGAGGTATCCATTTTGAAATATATATTCTACCAATTTGAGAGAAAAGGAATAGAATAATCAAAAGCTTAGCCACTATAGAAAATGGAGCGAGCACCCCTGATAGCTTCGATCATCACATTTGAATGTGAATACCGGTAGAGGGTGATCATTCCTTGGAACAACACCTGAAATTCGTTATTTCTGCACTTCAACAAGTTGGTAATCGACTCTTCTTTTGAATTAATTGGATCATTTGGATCCTGCTTAGATTTATATTATATTTTCGCTATGTTTTTATGCCTAAACCCAACAATTAAAACCTATGGCATGATGTGATTTTGATAGAAAAAAATTACAATTTATAAATTGATAAATGGTTAAGTTTATTGGAGTAAGTTGATGATGGAACTTTGCATAGTTATAAGGATATCATTTTTTTAGATGAATAAACTTGATGAATTTGAATTAGGACTTGTGATATTAACATGTAAATGAGCTTGTTTGGTTCACCATTGTGATGAAAAATGCATGTACACATAAGTTTTTCTTTAAAAAGTGAATCTAATAATGATCAATGGTCATGTATTGCATATGTCTTACTAAATTATGGGATTAATGGAAATATTTGAATTAAGTGTGTGAGTGTGTGGCGGTGGGATACTGAAGAATGGTGATTTGTGGATGTGATATGTTGTCTACAACTATAAATGACTAACAAGGTAGGAAATAAAAAGAAAATAAATAAATTATTAAAATTATATCTTAGGATGTGCATATTATAAATATCGCATTGTGATTAAAAAACTATCAATGCCCTTAGTAAACGATAGGAATTATGGATAGTATGCAATTGGATGAATATAGGGATGGAAATTCAATTACGTATCTAATTAAGGGTGATTTATGTTGGGAATTGATGAGAACCTACATATATAGAGTGAGTGCAGTACCAAGTACGAGTCACTTACAATTTAGTGTAAAAGGAACAACATTAGGTTTTGACCTCTTTATAAACCAGGTATTGAAGTGCAGTGTTAGATTTTAACCACTTCAATCCAAACATGCTCAAAAAGCCTTCCACGTATCCTTTTGATAAATTCCTTTGGGCAAAGAAAATACTTTTTTCTTAGTTTAAAATGAATTTAAATGTTAAATAATAACAACATAGGTTAAATATATTTTGTGATTATAATAATAATAAGCTTATGTATTCACATACATGGATTATTGATTTGTATGCTACATGATGTTTGGATAATTGGGTAATTTAGAAAGTTGTAGTTGCTTATTTGTTGTGTATAAATTTTGATTAAAATCTTTTGATATGGGTTATTTGAAAAAGTAAAGTTAGTGGCAACCACTAAGTATTTTTCTTAGTGCTAGAGTTTATTTCTGGGCGTATTTACATAAGAGTGATTAGACAGAAAAGTTAGTTGGAGATCTACCAAGAAGTTATTTCGTGATGGATGCTTAGACTTAGAATTTACATTTTGATATTTTGGAATTCTTACTATGTTGAAGCTCTTATATAGCTCATCAGTTGCCTAATTAGTAAATGAGATGTGCTATTTCTTATTTATGTAAAGAAATTAAACTATTTGTAAGAAACAATATTAATATGTGAAGTTTATGAGTTAAGGTGGAAAAAATTTTGACTGTTTGTGGATTTATGTATTTATGTTGACGTTACGGGGAGGATAAGAATTATTGAGTATATTTTAGATGCAGATGGAGTTGGGATACATGTGATTGATTTTATAGAAGTGAATTTTTTTTTATGTTTAACAGATGGATAGAGATCCGTATAGAAGAAATTATGCCTAATTTGTTTTGTAAAATTTGAGCTGTATAAATTTATATAAATTAAAAGTCTAAAGTAAAGTTGAAACGTATATATAATTATAAGAATATTAAGTTGTGTAACATTCGGTATTCAGTCCCTTAGCGGATAGGGTATAGGATGTTACGTCAAATGTTGTGGCTGATTAGAAGATGGCACAGAGAGTGGTTGACGACACCCTGCAGCATAACTTCTTAGTTCCTAATCCGTCTTGGTTTCTTCCTTCTATGGATTTCTTGAAAATCAATACTAATGCAGCTTTGTTCTCGGATAGATAGCAAATTAGTGTCGCTTTTGTTGTGCAGAATCTACTGGTTGATCCCACAGTTGCAAAATCTCTTAATGTGCGGGAAGGTTTAAGTTGGCTCAAGAAATCTAGCCTTTCATTGGTTATGGTGGAGTTGGACTTTCGGCTAGTTATTGAAGCTTTACTATCTAATAGCCACAATTGATCTGAATTTGGTCTCATTATTAGTGATTGTTTAGCATTATATGTCTTTTTGTCTAATACCCACTTTAGATTTGTGAAAAAAATCTACGAATATAACTACTTATTTTCTTTCTAGAGCTGTTTTATTTTATACTAAGTCTTGATTTGGGACTTATCTTTTCTTTCTGTATTGTTTAATTTTATTGGCCAACTCTTTTTATTGAAGTTTTCTTTATTTAAAAAAAATGTATGACTAATGATTTTTTCTTGTATTGCCGATAATTAAAACATCAATTTTTTTATCTATTAAAATTCTTTTAAGGGATAAGTTACTAAAATACCCTTAATGTATTTCAGTAGTAGCTAAAATACCCCTAAATTTTTTTTTCGGAGCAAAAATACCCCTAATGTTCTAAAATCAGTATTAAAATACTCATTCGTCAAGCTACCGTTAACTCCAGATTAACGGCGCTGACGTGGCATTGACATATGGCAAAATATGCCACATCAGCGCCACATATTTTTAAAATTCAAATATATTCATGGGCATTTTAGCACTGTATAAAAATTTTTAGAAGCATTTTAGTACTATAAAAATTTTTAGGGCCATTTTAGTACCCTAATAAAAACATTAAGAGCGTTCTTGTACTATAAAGAAAACATTAAAAATTAATATTTATCACATTAAATATTAATCAATATTTATTACATTAATTAATAAATATTTTTTACATAAATGAATGAATAAGAAAAAAATTATAAATAAATTATGTAACTCAAGAATATTTATTAATTAATTTTTTTAATTAATATAATATTAAAATTTGACTACAAAAATGCATTTAGGGGCATTTTTATCAATTTCTTATAACAATTATATATATATATATATATATATATATATATATATATATATATATATATATATATATATATATATATATATATATATATATATATATATATGATATTAGATGTTTGTGTTTCACCTTGATATGTAATCATTTTTTTTTTAAATGATGGGATACATTGTCTTAAAAATATAATTTAAATATTTATAAGCAATTAAACAATAAAATAATATATTTGTATAAAATAAAATATATAAACCAGCAAATAATGAATTATGAAGATATTAAATAAATACTATAACATATTTAATAGATTGTTCAAATTTTTATCTTAATTAGCAATAATCATATTATTTATTTAAACACCAATTTATTCTGATTTTACAATTTAACATTTTTTTATAAAAATAATTTAATTAATATCATATGTAAATTCTTAGAGGTTGCTCCAATTGCTTTAAATGCCAAAATATTTAGGAATATTTTTGTAGTCAAATTTCAATATTATATTTATTAAAAAATTAATTAATAAATATTCTTGAACTGTATAATTTATTTATAATTTTTTTCTTATTCGCACATTTATATAAAAGTATTGACTAATTAATGTAACAAATATTGATTAATATCTAATGTAATAAATATGAATTTTTAATATTTTCTTTAAAGTATAAAAATATTCTTAATGTTTTTCATTATAATACTATAATGTCTTACTCAAAGTACTAAAATGCCCTTAGAGTTTTTTTTTTTTATACAATGTTAAAATGCTCTTGAATATATTTGGATTAAAAATATACGTGATGCTAACGTGTCATATTTTTCCAATTGTCAGTACCATGTCAGCATCGTTAATTCGGAGTTGATGGTAACTTTGACGGAGGAGTATTTTAGTACCAATACATTAGGAGCGTTTACGCTCCGAAAAAAGTTAAGGGACATTTTAACTACTATCGAAATACATTAGAGGCATTTTAGTTAGGGGTGCTCACGGGGCGGGACGAGGCAGGGGATTGCATCCCCACTCACTGCCCCACCGGGGTCGGAGATTTTCCATCCTTGTCCTTCCCCGATTTTTTTTAATTTTAAAATATAATATTTTATAAATAGTTAAAATTAAAATATAACATTTAATAAATAAAAAATTTAAAATCAATCATAATTTTAATTAATATAAATTCTAACCATTCATAAATTTAAAATTAAGTATAATTTAAAAATCAATAATTATAAAATTAAGTTATATTTTAATTTTAATTATTTATAAAATATTATATTTTAAAATCAAAAATAATTATTTTTTGCGGGGCGGATACCCAATTCCCCGTCCCCGCCTCCAATTTTATAACGAAAATTTTTTCCCCCGTCCCCCTCCCTGCAGGGGGGAAAATTCGGGAATTTGCCGCCCCAAACGGGCCGGGTCCCTGCTGGGGTCGGGGAATCCCCGCCCCTTGAGCATTCCTAATTTTAGTACCTTATCCCTTCTTTTAATTCATTAAACTTCTCATTGATGAAAGTAATTAAGGTAAAAAAAAAGAGAAAAAGAAAAAGAGTCGTAACCTTTAAACCAAACAATGCAAATTTTTAATAGATGAAAGTGGATAAGTTTCAAAATTTTAAACTCACATTCCCTGTCCAGAATTTCTTCAAAATATACAGACTATGGGTGCCAAGGTGATTTTGGCTAAAGCATCCGGTGTCCGGACATCATATTGGATGCCGATTTATCCGGATACGGAGTATCGTCATGGTTAAGGTTCCTTACCCTTCCCCATAGAATATGCCGAAAATCAAACCTTGATTCATTCACCCAGCGTAGCCCGTATTGTCAACAGTGCCACCCCTCGTGGTATGGGTGTGAAGATGATAATAATTCTTATTCGAAATTACTTCTGTTAATTTTGTGCACCAAATGACATGTTTTAACAAAAACGACAATTGTGCTGCTACTTTAATACAGGGCCAAAAAAAAAAAGTAAAATTGAGAAAATTTTGTGAAAAAAATTAATGGCCATTAACCTATGCCGTGCTTCCGTAGCATAGTGATAGTGCTTTCGCTTTGTAAGCGAAAGGTCGCGAGTTTGATCCTCTCAGGGAGCTGCTCAATTCGTATTCTTCTATTACCCATATTTCCCCAAATTCTAAGATATCCTCTACTTTTTGCTTCCTTCTGCGTAAATTATATTCATTTTTTTTTTCACTGGCAATTTTATTGAGATCTGTCATATCAATTCCTTCATTTATTGCTCTTCCTGCTCCACAAAGTAACAGCTCATAATTTTGTGGGGAGAATATATTTAATTTGGATGTTCTATCCTTCAAAGCTGTGATAAATATAAGTGTATATATTAATATTTCAATGGACGATTGACTTAAATATGAATATTTTGAAAACGTTTAATCTGATTAAAGCTGTGAATAAAGGTTGAGGAAATTGCATGTCTGGATTGTATCATATAAGATTCTGAAAAATTATCCTGCAAGGAAATGGCGTTCTCATTCACAAGAGCTGTATTGTATAATATGATCATTGGCATCTCACTAAATTTATTACCATTGCTAAATAATATCTTGTATTAGCAAAATTGGCTTAAGGTTAAATCTTGTTTCGTATTCAAAAAAGAAAAAAGAAAAAAATAAAATGATTATTTTATTTATTTATTTATTTATTTATTTATTTATTTATTTATTTATTTATTTATTTATCTTTCTCTCATGGGATTGAGTAATTAATTCCATGAGGAGTTAATTCCAGCTGTATTGTGAAAAATTTTGTTTGTTAATTATTTTTCTTCTATTATTATGATAACTAAATTCGATACGCTTCCTAATGGAGCTAATTTCACTTATAGTCACTAAATTTACGTTTAATAGTCCAAAAGTAACTGACTTGTTTTTCGTGAATTAAATGTTACTGAACTTATCACATTTTTGCAGAAAAGTTATATTGGCTGATTTTCGACGATAATTTTTACCAATATGCTGACGTGGTATGCCACGTTATATGTCTAGATACATGGCATGACATGTCAGCAGTCACTTCGTTGAAAGAGGCCATATCACACAGCATGTTAGCACGCCACATCATATGGCTAGACACACGTGGCCTCTTTCGGTGATGTGGCTGCTGACGTGTCGTGCCATGTGTATCCAAACATATGATGTGACGTGCCACATCAGTATTTCGATAAGAATTATCGTCGAAAATCGGTCAAGATAACTTTTCTGTAAAAACATAAAAAGTTCAGTGATATTTAAATCACGAAAAATAATCAGTTACTTTTGAACGATTAGCCGTAAGTTCAGTGAATATAGATGAAATATCGACCCCTTCCTAATGTCGTAGTAACTAACAAATATAAATTATTATTTCTTACTTTATACTTTATATCTGTGTGAAAGGGAGGCAGTAATATATTAAGACAAATTTTAAAACTAATTAAGTAATTTTGTTTAAAGGTAAGTATGAATCGATTAATCGATTTATAAGTAAAAAATTAACTAATCCATTAATATCGGTCTTTTAAAATCATTAACCGTTAATCAATTTATTAATTCGATTATCCAGTTCATCGATTTTGATTTTTCGGTTTAGTTAACCAACATTTTTGAATTAACCATTAAAATTTATAATATACAATTATAAAAAAAGAGGCAAATTTAATTAAATTTCAAAGGTGTGAAGTAATTCGAAATAAAAATCACAAAATAAATATAATATACTAGCCAAAATTCATGTACAACAAATTAATAGATAATATTATAAAATAGATTTGATATGTTGGAAATTAGCATACTTAATTTTGAGTAAAAATATTGGATAATATTAAATGTTAAAAAATATATTCTAAAATATAAAAAAGAATATAATTAAATGTTATTAAGTAAAATATGGGTATCAATATATTATGATAAAAAATAACGTATATAAAAGTTAATCGTTTAATCTATATAAATATTATTTTATATAATTAAAGAAAATGACATAATTTAAATATAGTTTAAATAATTATATGAATTTTATAGAAAAATATAAAAAAATTAAGGTATGAAAATAAAAAATATATTTTAAAATATTACTTTATGTAAATTTTAGAGAAATAAAAAAACAAGACAATATATATATATATATATATATATATATATATATATATAATTCACCGGCTAATCGTAAACTAATAATTAACTAGTACCAAAATCATAAAACCGAAAATCAAAAATAGAACCGAAACCGTAAATAATAGTAAATTGGTTAGTTAACCAAAACCGTCGATTTTTCGAATGTGAGAAAAAAATGAAACTCATAACATAAATCAATAATATTTAAAATTTAAAATCAGTTAAACTAGTTCGGTTTTGGGTCGATTTTTCGGTTAACCATTTTTTCAATTTTTTTACTTAGCCCTAATTTTGCTAATGCAAATTAAAATCCATTGAACTTAATTAATAAAAGATTCAACCATGACAGGTTACATTAAATATAAAGAGAAAAATACAAATAGAAACATACATCAGCAACAAACAATTGACTATGGAAAATCATAAGGAGCAGCAAAGAAAAATAATTGCATTAGGCACAAAACATACCTTTTTTTTATCTAATTCTTTAAAGGGATTGCATTTACGAGTTACTAGCTAACTATAATTTCCAGTAAAATGTTTCCATAAACAGCGTATACTTAATATTTCTAAAAAATAATTAATTCCAAGGAAGAAAGATTAACGAACGGATTTTTGAATTATTTTTAGTTTTTGAACTGTGAATTATAAAAACATAGAGTTGTTGATGAGGGCCTCCTATCCCACCAATCAGACCTTGAAGAATGTAAAGATAACACAGTAGCCTCCAAAAGAACATCCCAATAGTTCACTGGTCTTAAATTTTAGAAAAAAAGTCTCAAATTTAAGGCTTCCCATACAATCATATAACCTTAAATGCAACTAAAAGTAGGAAAAGGAAATTGAAACATGCCACGGAGAGAAGAAGAGATAACCTACTGCATAATTTAGCTGAGTGCAAAACAAGTAAGGAGGTTCTCAAATCTCTGGAAATTGATGTAGCTCATAAGAAATCCAATCAAATTTTAGATGCATATATAACAGCAGACTTGATTGATTACTCAGATTTGTAATTTAAAGAAAAACCTAATTCTAATGGATCTTATTTGAAGATTCAATTGGTGCATATGAAGATGATACTTCAGGTTTAATACAAACTTCTCCTGATAAATTCAAAATTGAACTATAAGTGTTTACCTAACGAATAATTTTAACAATCATGCAGAGACTATATAAATGCAATTAATAAGTTTTCCTGCGTTATTTATAATATGCTTACAAGGTTAGTCTCATCCACAGTCATCAATTTTATATTAAAATAACATATCAATTGTTTGGGAAACTACTATGTTTCAGTAGTTTTCTGTTTTTCTCTTCATCATTATCTTGTAATCTTTGTAATTATCTTCTTATAATTTAAGTAGCTATTGTTGTAAATTGTGTAGGTTAAATGTGATATCAGCACAATAAATATCAAGTGCTGAATACGTTTTAATGTGTGGAGAAATACAATTATTCTCTTAAACTATCTTTCTTGTTCTCTCTTAGTTTTGCATCGTATTAAAGCCATTCCTTCTCTCCTTTTAAGTAATGGCAAATCATATTGTTCCTTTTACCTCGTGTTGGGAATGGTTCATATACCAGCCAACCGATAGATGATGGAAGCAGAGCAAAGAGTATTTGCTCAGGAGAATCCGATCGGAGGAACATATGGAGTATGTACAGTCGGACAAGGGCGCTCGGAGGGGCGAGATGCTCGGGAAGAGCAGGACTATTGGGAGGAGTGGGACACTTGGGAGAGCTGGATGCCCGGGAGAGCTAGACTGTCCGATCGGATAGCTGGAATAATCTGTCTGAGTGGCGTGTGTGTGTGGCTGAAATCCTAGCGGGTATGGGAAAGTGTATGTACATGTTTAGGGTACAGGACAATTATGTAATTGCATACCTATTAGGTTATGTATAAATACTAAAGTTGTAACCTAGTTTTTTGTGTGCCACTGTAAAAGTTAGAGAATCAATATTCTCTGGAATAAAAGAATAGCCGCCATCGAGGACGTAGGCATTATTGGCCGAACCTCGTTAAATTCTTGTGCTCTTCTTGCTATTTTCTTGTTTTGTTTGTTCTTATTCGTGTGTGATTTAGCCGGTTTTCTCCCCAACAATTGGTATCAGAGCTTTGGTTGATATGGCTATGTCAGGAACGAAATTTGAAGTGGTCAAGTTTGATGGCCAGGGTAACTTCGAGTTGTGGCAAACAAGGGTAAGGGATCTGTTGGCGCAGCAGGGACTCTCCAAGGCGCTACAGGCACAAAAATCGAAAATAATAGAGGATAAAGACTGGAAAAAGTTACAGCAGAGAGCGGGGGCAACCATTAGGTTGTGTTTGGCAGATGAGATTATGTATCATGTAATGAATCTGTCTTCTCCAGGAGAAATATGGAGGAAGTTGAAAAGTCAGTTTATGTCCAAATCACTGACGAATAAATTGTATCTCAAGCAGAGGCTGTATGGCCTGAAGATGCAGGAAGGGTCAGATCTGGCTCAGCACGTGAATATCTTCAATTAAATAATCATAGATCTAGCAAGGCTGGATGTGAAAATTGAGGATGAAGATAGAGCAATGATTTTGTTATGTTTGTTGCCTCCTCTTATGAACATCTGGTGATGACTCTTACATATGGGAAAGAAACTATTAAAGTTGAAGAGATAACTGCAGCGTTGTTGGCTCATAACCAACGAAAGCAGAATGCAGGGGAAAGCTCTCAAGGTGATAGTTTGTATGTAAAGAGTAATCAAGATTGTGGAAGGAAGATAAACAAGAAAAGTTCTGGAAAATGAAATTCCAGATCTAAGTCAAAAGGCAAGAAGACGGTTCATTGCTATAAGTGCAAGGAGCAGGGACATATGAAGAAGGACTGTCCAAAGCTACAACAGCAGACCAATGAGAGGTTAGTAAATGTGGCACAGAGTGAAAGATCGGACAACAATGATGGAGATATGCTTTCGGTATCAACAACTCAGTTCATAGATATGTGGATTCTTGATTTTGGATGCCCGTATCACATAACACCAAACAGAGAGTGGTTCGCATCATATCGATTGGTCAACTTTGGATCAGTCTATCTAGGTGATGATAGATATTGCAATATTGCAGAAATAGGTGAAGTTAGAATGAGAATGTATGATGGGACCATTCGGACGCTATGTGAAGTTCAGCACATACCAGATCTGAAGAAGAATCTAATTTCTTTGGGTACTTTACATAAGAATGGTTTCATTCCCAAAGCAGATGAGGATAGAGAAACCATTAGAATTGTAAAGGGAGCACTAACGATGATGAAAGGAAAGCTCACTGCAAGACATATCTACAAGCTGTTAGGAAGTAAAGTTGTAGGTGGAGTTCACTCGATGGAGTCATATGATGACAACACGAAGCTTTGGCATATGCATCTTGGTCATCTTAGTGAACGAGGGATGATGGAATTGCATAAGAGAAATTTATTGCAAGGGGTTAAAAGCTGTAAGCTCGAGTTTTGTGTTATTGGAAAGCAAACTAAAGTCAGTTTTATGGTCAGCCAGAACAAAATCGAAGGGATTCTCGACTATGTGCATTCGGATGTGTGGGGTCCTACGAGGAAGAAGTCATTGGAAGGATCTCAGTACTATGTCATGTTTATTGATGATTTTTTGAGGAAGGTATGGGTGTATTTCTTGAAGCAGAAATTGAAAGTCTTTGCCAAGTTTAAGCTATGGAAGGCTGAGGTGGAGAATCAGACAGGTCGGAAGATCAAGTATTTAAGGTCGGATAATGGCACAGAGTATACTGATTCACAGTTTCAGAAGTTTTGTGAGGAGCATGGGATTCAGAGGCTTTTTTCGGTGAGGAAGACACCACAGCAAAATGGTGTGGCCGAATGGATGAATAGGTCCTTGACCGAATGGGCAAGATGCTTGAGATTGAATGCCGATCTTCCAAAGAGCTTCTGGGCAGAGGCTGTGAATATGGTGTGTTATCTCATTAACCCCACATGCATCATTGGGTGGAAAGGTTGCAGAGGAAGTATAGATAGGTCATGCGGTCGAGTTTGAATACTTACACATTTTTGGATGTCCTGCCTATGTGCACATACCCGGTGATGAAAGGTCAAAACTGGATCCTAAGTCCAAGAGGTGCATCTTTCTGGGATATAAGAAGGGTGTGAAAAGGTATAAGTTTTGGGATTCAAATGAAAAGAAGATGGTGATTAATTAAGATGTTGTATTTGATGAGCAGTCTATGTTACAGCTAAATCAAGATAAGGTGCCAGGAGAGAGCTCTAGTTCAGAGTCAGTACAGTTGGAACTAGGACGACATCCCGTGGAAATCGAGCAGAATAATGATGTCGTGGCCGATCGGAATGATAGCTCACATTCAGTGTCTGGGGGTTCAGATCCAGACGATCAGCAGGATTACAATCTAGCTCGAGATAGAGAGAGACGTACCAATGTAAGGCCTCCGACCAGATTTGATTTTGAAGACATGGTCTCTTTTACACTGTTAGTTAGTAGTGATGATCCAACTACCTTTCAATGAGCTATTACAAGCCATGAGAAAGAAAAAATGGATGGGTACAATGGTTGAGGAGATAGAGTCTTTGAATAAAAACCAAACTTGGGAGCTCATTCGGCTTTCAAAGTGAAAGAAAGCTATTGGATGCAAGTGGGTGTACAAGAGGAAACCAGCAGTATCAGAAAAAGAAGGGAAAAAGTTCAAGGTTTGATTGGTAGTAAAGGGTTTTGCTCAGCAGAAGGGGATAGATTGTGAGGAAATCTTTTCTCCGGTAGTTAGGTACACTTCAATCAAAGCAGTGCTTGCATTAGTAGCTAGATGGGATTTGCATTTAGAGTAGATGGATGTTAAAACTGCTTTCTTGCATGGGGATCTGGAGGAGAAAATTTATATGCAGCAGCCGGAAGGGTTCACTCAACCTGGACGGGAGAACCTGGTCTGCAGGTTAAGGAAATCGTTGTATAGATTGAAATAGTCTCTTAGACAATGGTACAAGCAATTCGACTCCTTCATGATTCAGATCGGCTACAGGCGATGTGAGTATGATTGTTGTGTTTATGTTAAGAGCCCAGATGATGGGACTTTTATTTTTCTGTTACTGTATGTTAATGATATGCTAATTGCTGCAAAGAGTATGCAAGATATTCTTGGTTTGAAAGATTTGTTAAGCCAAAAATTTGAGATGAAAGACTTAGGAGCAGCCAAGAAGATTCTTGGAATGGAGATTCACAGGGACAGAGGCTCAAGGAAACTATGGTTATCTCAATAGGGTTATGTTTAGAAAGTGTTAGACAGGTTCGAGATGAGAAAAGCTAAGCCTGCAAGCACTCAATTGGCGAATCACTTTAAGCTTTCATCTAATCAGTGCCCTAAGACAGATAAAGAAAATGAGGACATGGCAAAGGTGCCATATGCTAGTGCAGTCGGTTGCTTAATGTACGCAATGGTATGTATCCGACCGAATTTAGCTCAAGTAGTCGGTCAGGTTTGCAAGTACATGTCTAAACCAAAAAGGCGACATTGGGAAGCAGTCAAGTGGATTTTTAGGTATCTGAGAGGGACAGTCGGGCATGAAATAGTATTTGAGAATCAGCAAGATGGTCCTTTTGTAGTCGGATTTGTGGATTCAGATTATGCTAGAGACTTGGATGATAGGAGGTCAATAACCGGGTATGTGTTTACTCTTGGTGGAGGACCTATATATTGGAGATCAACGGTTCAGTTCATAGTCGCATTGTCCACAACTGAAGTCGAGTACATGGCAGTAGCTGAAGCTGCTAAAGAAGCATTATAGCTTTCGGGGCTAGTGAAGGAACTGGCGTTCAGCAAGGTGGAGTCCAATTGAATTGTGATAGTCAAAGTGCTATTTACTTGGCTAAGAACCAAGTGTACCATGCGAGGACAAAGCACATTGATGTAAGATATCACAAGATCAGAGAATTGACTGCATCTAGTGAGATTCTGTTGTAGAAGGTGCACACTAGTGAGAATGTAGCTGATATGTTAACGAAGCCAGTGACTACTAACAAGTTCATGCATTGTTTGGACTTGTTGAACGTTTTTAGTTGCTAGAAATCATGGTAGCACAACCCACTTAAGTATGTGAGAAAGTCCATGGTTGAATCTCTAAAGGGGTTTGATATTCGCCAAGGTGGAGATTTGTTGGGAATGGCTCATTTACCAGCCAACCAACAGATGATGGAAGCAGAGCAAAGAGTGTTGGCTCAGGAGAATTCGATCAGAGAAACATATGAAGTATGTACAGACGAACAAGGATGCTCGGAGGAGCGAGACTCTCGAGAAGAGCAGGACTCTCGAAAGGAGTGGGATGCTCGCGAGAGCTGAATGCCTGGGAGAACTAGACTGTCCGATCGGATAGCTGGAGTAATCTGTCTGAGTGGCATGCGTGTGTGGCTGTAATCCTAGTGGGTTTGGGAAAGCGTGTGTACACGTTTAGGATACAAGGCAATTATGTAATTGCGTACCTAGTAGGTTATGTATAAATACTAAAGTTGTAACCTAGTTTTTTGTGTGCCGGTGCAAAAGTTAGAGAATCAATATTCTCTTGAATAAAAGAATAGCTGCCATCGAGGACATAGGCATTGTTGGCCGAACCTCGTTAAATTCTTGTGTTCTTCTTGCTATTTTCTTGTTTTGTTTGTTCTTATTCCTGTATGATTTAGCCGATTTCTCCCCAACACCTCGTCTACCACATCTTCTACTGCCTTTTCAATTTACTCATTCTCTGTTAAACTAAATACTAAAAATTACCTAGCTTGCAAAACATAGTTTATTCACATCCTTAACTATCAAGATCTACATGGCATCATTGATGGGTCATCCTCGCCATCGGCAAAAACTATCCCCTCCACCAATGATGCCACCATCCAAATTAACATGGTTCAAAAAGGATTAAATGTTCCTCTCTTGGTTGTTCTCTTATCTCAAGGAAGACATATTTCCATTTGTTATTGGATTCACATCTTCATGTGAGGTATGTACAGAACTTGAAAATTCCTTTAGTTCAATTAGTCAGAATCGACAATTTCAACTTCATATTGAACTTCAAGAATTAAAAAATAATGACCTTTCTATCTCTCAATACTTACAAAAGGTAAAAGCTCTCTTTGATGAACTTGAAGCTGCTGGTAAGCCACTTTCTTCTGCTAAATTCAATGCAATTATTTATCGCAATATTGGATTTGAATTTCACAACATTATTATTACTCTTAACTTCCGTACTGAGCCTGTCTCATTTTATGAGTTACATAGACAATTGGTGGCATATGATATTCTTTAACAAAGTACTCTTTTTTCACAAGGAAATATTGTTCTCTAATACTACCTGTAAACTCTTTTCGCCCACGTGGTTCTAATGGTTCCAATCAGCACAATAATAATGGCAACAATTAGCACTTTCGTGTGGATCCCCAACTAAATCAACCAATGCATTGGTTTCTTGACGCTGTAGCAAATTACCATGCATATCACTCCTGGTGTTTAATGCCTCAGTTAAGCTATTAATTACACTAGTAATGATCTTTTTCATGTATAGGTAATGGTCATGGCTTGCAAATTAGCCACACTGGTACTACCTTATTGCCCTCTTCCAAAGGTTCCTTAAAATTAAATAATGTTTAATATGTTCCTTCTATTATCAAAAATCTTCTTTCTATCCAAAAGTTTTCCTCTGATAACTCATGCTTTTTTGAATTTTGACCTTATTTTTTCTTAATTAAGGAGCAACAAACAAGAAATGTGCTGATGTAAGGATTTAGTGAGTCAGGCATATACATATTGCTTCCTCCCAAGCAAGCCTCAACAACTCAATTACCAACCATTGATGGATGGCATGTGCATCTTGGCCATCCGAACAATAAAAAATTGCAACTTTTATCAAAAAATAATTTAATTTCCAGTTCTATGTACTAGTCGTTTATCTCATTTTTCTAGGTCCCTATTAGGAAAATTGGCTGACATTCCTTTTGTTGTGGTTAAGCATAAGAATCGTGCCCCTTCTGATATCATACATTCTGATGTTTAGGGTCCTGCCCCTGTTCATTCTCTATTATGGTCATCGCTATTTTGTTTTATTCATTGAAGATTTTACTTGTTATACTTGGGTATATTTTTTGAAAAACAAAAGAGATGTTTATGGCATATTCTTAAACTTCAAAAAATTAATTGAAAGCTGATAATGGTAATTTATATGATGTTTTTAGTATGTTTTTAGGTATTTAATTGAGTTAATTTATGTTAATTAGGTTGAATTTGAGTTTAGTTGGTTAATTTTATATTTTTGAAGTTAATTGTAAATTTTGGTATTTTCAAGGTTATTTTGCAAGAAAAATGACTTAATTGTAAAAAGGCAAGAAGATTTGGGCCAAAATTGTAAAATTGGAAAATTCATGCAAGATAATTGATTGTGAGGTCCAGAAGTTCAATACATGGCCATGTGAAGTACAAAGGAGAATGAGCCGTGGCCACATGAAGTTATAAGAGAATGAACCCATGGCCACGTGTGAGAAAGAAGCAAGAAATGAATGGCCACTTGAGAGATTGAACAAAGCAACACGTGACCACATGTGGATTAACAAAGAAACACCCATGGCCACGCATAAGCTTTTCTATTCGATGAAGGATTTTGCGATTTTTCCAATTCAAGAAGGATTCTTTTCCTACTCCAAATTGGGAAGTTTGGAAAGCTTCTACAACATATTTTGCCTATAAATAGACAACTCTAACACCAAAGAATGAGCATCAATTAGTAGGAATCAATTAGAATCAATTAGTAGAGTTCTTTAGTTTTAGTTTTACTTTGTTTTTCCAGTTTTTCTGTTTTATTTTTCTTTTCAACTTTGTTTTAGTTTTTAATTATGTTTAGTAAATAGTTTTTATTCTTTTGCTAATGGATTCTTGAAAACTTATATTTTCATTGTTATGACTTTATTTTAAGCTTAATTACAATATCGGTTGATTATTTCTTGGTTTTAAGCATATTCTTATCTTTGATTGTGTTAATATTAATTGTTGGTTTATTGAATAAATAACTAAAAATTGGTTTTGACATAGTTAATGATTTGCATGTTCTTGGGTTAACTCTTTAATGTTTATGCATGATTATTATCCAAAATATGAGATAATTATGTGTGAATTTTATTGATTAATACTAAGAGAGGAGGAACTAAGAATAAATTGGAGTTGAATTACTTGAAAAAGACTTCAATGAATATTTAAGAAGTTAAAACTAGATTTTCATGCTAAGTATTAGATTTGTCTATGAGTTTAATACTAAGAATGATATACTTGAATAAAGATATCTTGCTTTACTACTAGTTTTTCCATAATCACTGGTGTTTTTATTGAATTTAAGTCATTACAATGAAAGTTAAGGCGGATAGTTCCTTTAGTAAGATAATTTCAGTTATTGTTTTGTTTTTAATTCATGTTAATTTAATTTTAGTTTTTGTTTTGTTTCATTGTTTATTTCGTTTAATTTTTGCTTTTAAATCAAAAACATTTGGGAAACAATCTCGGATTAATTTAATTCATACATAGATATTATTCTTAACAATTCATGTTCCCTTGGGTGCGATATTTTGGGGTCTTAATGTATATTTTTCTGTATTATTAGCCGATCTAGTACACTTGCTGGATACCGGTCAAAAGGCAATTTAATAAAAAAATTTGGGCTTTTCATTCATATTGGGGTGGGAAGTATAAAAAATTACACTAGTATTTTCAAACTGTAGGCATCCAAAATTGTATTGTCTGCCCTTACACGCATGAGCAAAATGGTACAACTGAACGAAAAATATGTCTCCTTGTTGACACAACTTTAACTTTATTGGCTCATGACCATCTTCCTTTAAAATTCTAAAATTTTTCCTTGGAACAAAGTACAAATTTAATAAATGTTTTACCAAGTCGTGTTCTCAAGCAAAAATCACCATTTCAATTGCTTTTTCAAACGGATCCACATTATCTTGAATTTATTCCTCTTTTTAGACCATATAATGCCCATAAAATTTCCTTCAAAACCACACTTTGCATTATTTTAGGCCTTAGTCCCACACATGCTGCATATAGATGTTTTGACAAGTTAAATGGTCGGATTTATTTAGCTCATCATGTGCAAATTCATGATACTATTTTGCCTTATATTAACACACATACCACTTCATCAAGGGCCAAACATACTGCTATTTGGCTTAACATTATCAATAGTCCCCACTCAAAAATGGTCTCTCCATCAGCATCTTCCCCAAGTTTGTCTTCTACTTCCACTCCAACTCTATCTCCTATTATCCCTCCATCTAAAAGTTATCCTTTATCTCAATTTCTTAGCCCTTCTTTATCATTATCTCCAATTTTATCTCTACCTTCTTCTTCAAATAATTCTTTATCTCATATTTTAAACAATCATTTATCTTCATCCTCTCATTTTCTTTCTAGCTTAAACCAATCTCCTATTCCTACCGATAATCCTGGACTAAACGTAGTCGCTGACCTCACCAAATACTCTATCAATTCCTCACAATCTTCTCTATTCTCTCTTACACTCCTTCACTAAATGACCTTCAGACGTATAACCATATCCATTTATTAGGTCAACCTTGCCCAAACACAACCCAACTACCTCCATACTGAACCCAAAACTTTTACCCAAGCCAAACCATATCCTAAATGGCAAGTTGCATAGTCTAACAAGCTCAATGCTCTTCTTAAAAATCGTACATGGACTCTTGTTCCATGTCCATCAAATAAGAAGTGCATTTTTCGAATCAAAAGAAGACTTGATTGTGGTATTGATCATTATAAGGCAAGACTAGTCGCTAAGGACTATACCTAACAATCTGGTTTTGATTATCAGAAAACTTTTTCTCTTGTGGTGAAATTTACTACTGTGCGCATAGTATTTTCTATTGCCATAGTTCGTCAATGGCCTATTCGCCAAATTGATATTTTCAATGCATTCTTGCATGGGTACCTTGATGATGGAATTTATATGGAGCTACCAGCTGGCTATGCTCACTCTACATATCCAAATCATATTTGTCATCTACACCGCTCACTCTACATTCTCAAATAGGCTCATCGCCAATGGTTCACTCGCCTTTCTGAATTTTTAATCAAGTTAGAGTTTATTGTATCCAAGGTTGACAATTTGCTCTTCATAATGTGCAAAGGTACCTTGTAATTTTTTATTTTAGTTTATGTTGATAATATCTTATTAACTTGTTCAGATTCATAAAAACTAGATTGGTTTCTTAATTATATTAAAGAGGTGTTTTCTGTCAAAGACCTTGGGCCTCTTCATTATTTTTTAGGAATTCAAGTTGTTCTCCATGCCTCTGGTCTTCTTCTTACACAACAAAAGTATTTTGAGGGCTTTCTTATTGAAACAAATATGTTAAATTCAAAGTCTTGCTTAATGCCCATGTCTACTACTCTTAACTTGAGTAAAGAAATAGGTGTTCCTTTTCCACAATCTGAACAATATCGTCAAGTCATTGGTGCCCTCCAATATCTAACCTTGACTCGCCCTGACATCTCCTATTTTCTTTAAACAAGTTGGTGCAATTTATTCATTGGCAGGCGGTAAAGCGCTTCTCTGCTATCTTCATGGTACTTGCAAGCATGATCTTCTCATCTCAAAAAATATAGATTTGCATCTTTCTAGTTACTCTGATAGTGATTGGGCAGGATGTCTAGATGATCGTCACTATACTGGTGGCTACCTTGTTTATCTCGACTCTAATTTCATTAAACTCATGGTCTTCAAAGAAGCAGCCTACAGTTGCTAGATCTTCTACAGAAAGTGAGTACAAAGCCTTGGCTATTGTCACAACTAAAGTATTATGGTTGCGCTCTCTCCTTCATGAACTAGGATTCTTTTCACCTTCTCTTGCCACCTTGTGGTGTGACAACATTGAAGCAGTGTATTTGTCTTCAAATCCAATATTCCATGTTTAAACAAAACATGTTGAATTAGATTATCATTTTATTCAAGAGAAAGTCAAATTAGAAAATTTAATTGTTAAATTTATTTTCTCAGCTGATCAACTTGCGGAGATTCTCACCAAGCCTTTGGATACAAAAGCGTTTCTTTTACTTCGTGACAAGCTTCATCTTCAGTCCCTTACACTATCAACTTAAGGAGGGTGTTCGGGAAACTACTCTCTTTCAATAGTTTTCTGTTTTTCTCTTCATCATTATCTTGTAATCTTTGTAATTATCCTCTTGTAATTTAATTAGCTACTTTTATAAATTGTATACGTTAAGTGTAATATCAGCACTTTAAATACCAAGTGCTGAATACATTTTAATATGTGGGAACATAAAATTATTGTCTTAAAGCAATTTTCCTATTCTCTCTTAGTTTTACCTCGATAATAATAATAAAAAAAAAAGTTGTAATCTAAAAATATCTTGATTTCAGAAAAATTTTTTTTTTGAAAATTCGAGCTAGTAATGTAAATTAGCATGACTCTACACGTGAGCTCACACATATTCAGAACCAAATTTCTATCCCCATATATAAAGAAAGGAATCTATCAAAACAGTACTACCTCATAATAAATGCCCTTAATTTCCATAATACTGTTGATGTCTATAATTAAATATTAAACGTATAACTACTATAATAACTCTCCATTAATTAAACCTTCATCCTCACTACCTTAGGTGTAGGAGATCGAGCTAGCTAAAATACATTACACAGAAAAAAAAAAAAGGTAAAAAACCTATGTAAGTATGCAATCGCGAACTTTTTTGATACAAGATAGATATATAGTTAACTATTATGTAGATTTATTTATAATTAAAGAGAAAAACTAATTAATAGGTTCCTATGTTAAAGAAGTTGGCTTGTTCATTACTTCACTTTCCCTCGCATGAATAAAAAGAACTGCTTGCAGTGCAGAATATTTTACCCTAATTAGACCTTCTCTTCCGAAATCATTAACTTTGGCCTAATAAGGACCACAGGTTATTATAAATCTCTCTAATTGGATGTAATTTTCACCGGCTCTTTTGACCACTCTAAAGCTGCTAGTTATTTACTTCCATTAATTATCTTGTTGGATCTTGTGTCAAATTGAGACTTCTAAAATATGTATATATAAATAGAGAGAGATCTTACTTACCGGCCCAATAGAGCAATTTTCTTCCACTTCTTCATCATGTTCTTTGCTTCCCTCATCAATTTAACTTGATTAATTTCTAGCCCTTCTTCTGTTATTTGTAGCAGACTTTTAGGAAAGGAAAAGGGTGTCCTTCGCTATTGGTCTTTATCTTCTCTAGGGTTTCAATTTCACGAGACTATTGATTTGTTAATTGAGATGTACTATTTAACAGAAGCCACAGATGATCTGTCTGTTCCTTTTTGATTTGACAAGGCAGATGAGATATAATATTAAATGGAGAAAAAGTTGCCAAAAGAAGATATATTCCATTTCAACTTAAACCATTATTAATAAAGAAATTATAAAAGCAACATACAAGAAATTAAAGCACAGTTATTCAAGTTGAAAACTGAACATGAAAACTATTTCGTGGTCATTCAGTGAGAATATGGATTATAAAGAAAGTAGTTAAGGGGATCAACCCTATGAAAAATAACGACCAAAAATAACAGTAAATGAAGATCAGGAAGAAAAGCAAGAAATAAAGAAAATAAACATCTGTGATTACATTAACATAAAAAGCCTGGTTTAATCTAGCAAGCATCAGTGTAACACATAGGACAAGTAGATTAATTAATGCATTTAGTAAGTTGATATTTATAAACATGAAGTGCCTGATTTTACTCACCTGGGACAAACACAAAAATTGACCAATAAGCATGTTTCTCCTTAGAAGGGGCTTGGATTTTTTTTCTTGGTGTTTAATCTTTGTACTCCATTTGATGTCATTTGCAATGAAATTCCTGGTCCTTATCAACTTCCTTACTTCCTTCGTTGTGGGAATTGAAAAGCCTTGGGGCTAAATTGAAATGGAAAGGCCTCGCCGGCTGATTCATAGAGTATGGAGTTGGTGCAAGAGGACTTGGAAAAAAGTTTTGAGTACTTGAGGGATACATCTGAAAGTGGTTCATCTGTCTGGGATCCGTATGATCTATTGAAGGGAAATAAGGTTGAGCTGCTGCTGATCCAGGTGGACATACTAAAATTTGAGAGCCAGATGCAAGAGACAAACTAGATGGCAATGGAACAGCATTTAAATTGTGTATGTCATGATTTGCTTGGCTTGCATATCCATGGCTTCCGCCCAATGGGAAATTTGAATGATCCAATTGAAAGAGTGAACTGTATGGAGTTGTGTTGTTACTCAAATTACCTGATGACGATGATTGACTAGCTCTATGGTAAAGACTATTACTTTCTTGTTGATCATCTTCATTTCTTTTTGTCCAATTTTCCTTCTCGTTTACTGTGTCTCTTGCAACTTCTTTTGAATTAGCCCTTAAAAAAGAATCATTTCTCCAAAAACTTGGTCTGCTTAACCCACCTGGATCTTCCCAATTGATGCTACTATTAATCTTGTACCCTTGTTTATTAGATTGAGAATTGGCACCAATTTCATGAGAAGAAGTTAGATGATTGAGGGAGAAGTTCATTGGTTGGGTTGGGAGTGGAGGGAGTTCATCAATTTCATCCTTAGCAGCATTAAGCAACCAATCGATAACCTTGCTTGGCTGGTTAAGTCCGAGCCGATCTTGAAGGTCATACAATTGAATTGCTGTAGGAACCGAAAGCCTAACTCTTCTGTCTCTCAATCCTCTTATGGTACAAACCTTACTATGCCTGTCTTTACCTCCAAAAGCACGAGAAACTCGCATAATTCTTGGATCTTTTAATCTTAACCATGGTGTTGCGCTAGATGATGGCTTGGCAATCTTTCCATCACTTGTATTTCCCTCCTTTTTAGTTGGAGAATCCTCTTCTTTTGAACTGCTAATCATCTTATGTCTCTCATCATTGGTGCACATGTAAATGAACTAGAACCGATTGTTTCTTCTTATAACTGTTGAGTACAACTCGCTGCCTTTCGTTTCTTGATGCAGCTTACAATTAATATCTGCTTCAAATTTATGAAAGGAAGAAAATCAAAACTACATAATCTTAACTATAGATCTATCCAATTCATGGAAGGAGAAAAGAGATCTTAATCGAAGGAAAATTCGAGACGAATTATTTGTGAAGGACAGTTCACAACAAGTATTTTATGGGAATTGAGGTTGAATTAACAATAACCCACAAGAAACTTTTGTGATAATTCTCCAAATTAAAAAGAAAAAAAAAACTCTATTTTGTGAAGGGGAAAACAACAATAATCATACTGTTAATACATGCTTAATTATCAACAAGATATGACAAAAAGAACACAGTTGAAAACGAGTAATCATGCTACTATTAGCAAGTAAAATGATATACGTGGCACAAATATTTTTCTGAAGGAAGAAAAGATAAACTACAGGCACATAAGAATTAGGGTGAATTAATTGGACTTACAGTACTGAATATTTTAAAAAAATAGATCTTGATCTTGCCTGGATAACTTAGCTGCTTGAGTGAATAATACCAAGAAGTGAGTACAAATTTGAGGGCTGTAAGGTAGGTTTTATTTGAAGAGAATAAAATTATGGGTGAAGTTGAAGAATTTGAGAACGGGAAGATGCCGGAATTCAACCGACCATGCTCCACGGAGAAGACGTAAAAGAAAAGCAATGGCATCCATTAAGCCATGTGGCACGATTCGTCATCGGTCAAATAAATGTGCCAGTCAATATCTTATCATTTCTGAATGAATATTTGTTAGGTCTAATTTTAATTTCCCTCAGTTTTAAGATGATTGAAAGCATTGGCCATCATGGAAAATCCATCATATTTTGTTGCTTACTTAACATTAATACACTAAAAATCAACATAACCAAAGTATATATATATATATATATATATATATATAAGAATTGATTGTCCTTTTTGGGGACTATTACATATTCTGAAAATTTCGGAATATGAATATAATGCTAAATTCAAACTTGAAATCTCTTACTCCGAACTCTGAACTAAAATTAATACCATTAAGTTAGTGTTTATTGATGTAATCCCACTAAATCTTGATTAAGAAAGATGTGGTGTTGATGTATGAAAATAAATTGTGATGGCCTTGATGTGAAAACTACATAAGGGAAGACCTAGTAGGTGAGGGACCAGCCTATAAAACATTGATATATATTCATCCCCAAAGAAATAGGACCACCAAAATTTTCTACAGAAAGATGTGCATGGAGCAAGTTGAAGATCTTGAAACCTAACAGCTGATAGATAATCTCTGATTTCACTCTCTTTAATAGAATATTACCAGCAAGAATTAGAGAAACGTGAACAATTTTATTTCTTCTTCCTCCTCTCTTTCAATGATAAGGAATTTGATGGTTTGGGTCGGGCGGTGGATCCCCATTTCTAAAACCATACTTGCCTGAATAATTTGACTCTACACTTACTCTTCAGGAATATTTGCGGCGGTGACAATTTTAGTAAGCTCAATCTTCATCAGAATCCGCCTGCTACCTTATTTTTTTAGTAAAAAAAAAAAATCACATGAGTTAATTAACACTTACGGCACAAGAACTAGTTTTGACTATATATATATATAGGTAATAAGTTATGGAATATTAGAAAATAAAATTTGCTTCTGTGGTTGATCTAATAGGGCAAGAATTTTGCTAGCATGATTTTATAATTTCTACAATATTATGAACGTATAAAGAATTTGTTTCTTTATGCTTTTTGTTTGGAGAGTAAAATGAAGGATATTGAGAAACCCTAGGGGGCTATCCTTTTTGTTTCTAGAAACAGCAAGAAAAAACTGATACAAATTACTGTAAAGGGAATTGAGTAGTTAAGATGAAATATAACAAATATAACAGTTTCAGATTTCTGTATTCAGATGTCCTTTCTCACAAGAAGCAGAAAAAAAAAATCTAGAACCCTAATTACCAATAAAATGCAATAAACACAACAAATCAACAAAATGGGTGTAGTAGAAAAAATAAAGATTGCAGAAGAGCTGAAAGGTTCAATCCCTCTAGTCTGATATTTGCAGCAATTACACTCCAAAAACATTTCGGCTTTTTCTTTGTTTATTCTAATTTTGACATAAAATTAAGTATACCTAATTGAACAATTAGCAAGTTAAATTGTTTTGCTTTTCTAATGATACATCGGCCGTTCTACGGATATTATCCGTTTTTGGACTTTAAACCCTCATAATTTTATTTTTGGGATGCTACCTCATAAGACCTCTGTAGGGAGAAGGTGTCAACGGTCTTATAAGATCCGCCTTTCAACTCTAATCTCCAACCAATATAGGATTAGGATAGGAGACTATCACTATTTCCACCCCGAGAAGAGGTCTACTGGCCATAGCTCTCGTCGTTCAATGAAAATACCAAATAATACACCGACCGTTCTGCAAATATTATCCGCTTTGGACTTTAAACCCTCACGATTTTGTTTTTGGGATGCTGCCCCAGAAGGCTTCTGTAAGGAGAAAGTATCCATGACTTTATAAGATCCGCCTTCAACTCATCTCCAACCGATGTTAGAAGATAGGAGACTATCATCTAGGAAAGGGGCAAAAGAAAGAAGAATTATAATTTTGAAGAAATAAAATATATAAGGAAAAGAAATGGGAATAGATGAGTAGTAGTGGTTGTTTATAGGGAGAAAGAGACAGATGATAAACACTTTTGATATCTTTCTGACTCACTGTATAAACAAACGGTAGAATAGTGGTGGGCATCTCTAGATAGAAACAATAGAAGAAAAGGTTTCTATTGCAGTTCTGATCCAAAGGCCACCATTATTGCTAATTCAATGGTCCTCACATCCCACACTCTCTATTTACGAGAGAAATTTAATTATGAACTTTTCTTACTATTTTCTTTTCTTTTCTTTTCTTTTTTCCAAATAAATATACTAGTCAGTAGTAGTATATATGTATCTCATCACCTTCACCATAAACTGATTTAATAATTTCTATAATTTTTCACATGTAAATCTCTTATAATGTCATAGCAAAACATATGGCTAACAGTAACTTGGCTTACATTTTTGTATATATCTGTGAGCTGCTGCTTATTGTCGCAATCAGGAAAAAGCTAAGGTTTACTTTTACTTTTGGTCATTTGACATATATATACCTAATAATTCACAAATATTATTAAAAGAAATAAAAACAGTAGTTCACAAAAAGGATACATATTTTCGAAGAAACGTGCCCAATTTATTATAGCAAATGACAGCCGGTGCAATATTTGAGCTAAGAAGAGCGACTGCCATCAATTGTTGAATAGGGCAAGAATAGAGACTGCCATCAATGGATCTTGTGAGCTGGAAGATCTTCGATACTTTAATGCTACAAGGAAAAAATTCAATAGAGCAAGACTTATCATTCAAGAGTTCTGAAATAGAAAGTAAATTAATTTGCTCTAAGTAATTCTTTAAAGATGCCAAGACAAATCTAGGTATTCTATATCACTAAATTTATATTCTAATAACAATTTGATCACAAAAAAAAAAAAAAAAAATTATACCATAAAAGTACATTACTTTTTTTAACTATTATTACTAAAATCACTTTAGCTGAAAAATTATGAATCCGACACCAGATCTCACTAATGTGCCAAATTTATAATTTTTCAGTTAAAAATTATTTACATAGCATATTATGAAAATCACATTAGCACTCTAGTGCCAAATTTATAATTTTTTCAGTTAAAATTATTTTTGTTGTAATATTTTAAAAATCAAGGTTTTATTTGTAGAACAACATTTTTTTTTTAACCAAATCGTTATTAAGATATAAATTTAATGTTCATGAATGAAATTACCCCCACAATCTAGCTAGTTGCTAAGCCAAATTTCTAAATTTGTGGACTCAATTTAATACTCCATCCATTCCACTCATCACAGCCATTTTTTTAAAGTTTTTTTGTTCCATTGAAAGTGATAATTTTTGAATTTTAAGAAATATTAATTATGCATTTTACTATTTTATCCTTATGTAAAAAAAAGATAATTAATAAGGTGAGAATGTATAATTATAAAGAATTAGTAAGATAATATTTTAGTAAATTATAACAAAGATTTTATAAAATCGGTGTTAACTAATTGATGATTTTATTGGTTTATATGAAAAGCTGAAAATTATCACATTTAATGGAATGAAGGAAATATATGATCAACAAACGTTTTTCTTTTTTTATGTTTTCATACTGGACGTTAATGAAATTTAATGTGGTAAGGAGTATGGAATGATATATTTTTTTTTACCTTGTATTAAGTGGAGTTCAATTAAAAAAAGTTTAAAACAATAAGGGTAATTTGTTAATTCTTACTAGGTCAGTGGTGTCCACAGAGCCCACTTCTTAAAGGCTATGCGCTTGATCTACCAATAAATTTCACATTTTATGTGGCACTGATCTTATGGTAAAACTGTGAGGTTTTAATAATTCAAATTCAATTGAACTTTTTCTGACACTAAAAGAGACAGACGAAATTTTAGAAAATTATTGTGGATGACATCTATTAATTTTTGTATTTCTATGACAAATATATTAGATATCTACTGTGTTTTTGATAATTTACATTTTTAGAATGGAAGAATGTAAATTTCAAATTTTAATCATTTGAAAAAATGATTAAACTTGCAATCATTTAAATTATTTGTAATTTTTAAATATTAGTTAACTAAAAAATACGATATTTTAATTTGTGATAAAAATATAACTAATTTCAGCGTGGCTCAAGTCATTGTTGAACAATAGTTAACGCATAGTTATAAACTCGTTGAGGTCCATCAAATTATAATATGCTCCGTAGTCCAAGTATTATAATAGTAAGAGATGCAATTGAGGAAGTAAAGAGGAACATAAAATCGAAGAGCGATAAAATAAATAAAAAAAAAGGATAGTAAAGACAAATAGAAAGACAAAAAAGCTTAAGTATGAATTAATATTGTATGCGTAGTGTGTGTATTAATTTGATGAGAGAGGGATGTGCAGTTTACTTTCCCTGCCTATACACTTTGCATCATTAATACACGGAGCTCGGTTAAAACTTTTTTGTTTCTTAAAGTTTTATTGTGTGTTTCTAGGGTTTCATTTTCTTTTTTTCCTTTTGCTTTTTCCTGGGCTAACAATTGACATAACTGCATCCTTCAGAGCTTTGACATCAATCGCAATAACATCAATAAATATGAGGGCACACTATACCCCACTTCTCAAAATTTACACACACACACACACATATATATATTCACACACACACACACACACACACACACACACACACACATATATATATACACTTCTCAAAATTTACACACATACACACACATATATATATGTTAACAATTTAGAATACGTGTATGATTCATGAGATGATAAGTTAATTCTGATATAATAAAGATAATATCAAAACATAAAATAATTTATATGCAATTAATTTTATATTGAATTTTTTTGTAATTAAAAAATATATCATTTATGTATATATTAATAAGACAGTTATATATATTAATTTTGTAACTGATATTTTTAATATAATACTATTTTCTTTACTTAACATTATAACTGCCAATTTAATTTATTATTATTAAGGTAATTTATGTTATATTAATTGAAGTCTTATATAAGGGCTAAAATTCCTTATTTAAGAAAAAAGAGAGAAAAATTAGAGATATCAAAACTCTGTCGGTTTATTTCCTCGTGTATTATCTATTTATCTAAGGAGCTTTTAATTCGTGAATCTATGCTTTCATTCTATAGTTCGTGATACGTGGGTGAAAGGTTTTGCCGGTAACGTGAAACAATCGATTTTCGCTTCAATGATCTACTTTTCGAGAGCTATTTATATTTACTTCTCGCGATATATCATAATATATATTTTTCTTCATTGGTATCAGAGTCATATTTTTACGTTCTGGCTTGTTTATTTTTTAGATCTGTATTTTTTGTAAAAATTCAGATATGATTTCAGAATGAATAATATACATATTGATACTGTTGATGTATCTATGTATTATTTTTGATGTATATATGTATTATTTTTAGTTTATCTATCTATCTATCTATCTATCTATCTATCTATCTATCTATCTATCTATCTATCTATCTATCTATCTATCTATATTTTTGTGTATTTATACATGAAAAAAATTAATTTAAAAATCTGGTGGCCTGAAACCACCGAGAAGGCGGCGCATGGCATGCATGCGCCATTATTGCTGGGCACGTGCTAGAGGGCACATCCCAGGCATACACCAGGCCTACATGCAGGTGTTTATAGACACATGGCTTGATGAGTCATGCCATGTGTTGACACATGATCCAGTCAAGGTTCACCACATGACAGATTATGATAATATCACGTGGCATATATGGATCCACTTTAGATGCCATATGGATCAATGGTTGATTGCCATGTGGTAGACTGTGGTCTTACTATATGGCACCTATTAATCCACTTGGACGACATGTGTCATCAACGTGGACCAATGTTAGGTCGCTATGTGTCTGGCGTGGATTTGACGTGGCAACATATGGTCCAATGGGGTCGTGCCACATGATAGAGTGACTCAGCTAGCACGTGGTGAGTGTGGTACTCGTGTGGCATGTAAAACCCACCCTAGTCGATGCATGATGGTGCGTGAGCCATCCTTCGATCTCCAAATCAGCTCAAATTTTTTTTAATCTAATTTTTTTGATTTTTTGGAAATGATTTGAAGACCAAAAAATATTTTTTTGATTTTATTCCAATAATTTTTTTTAAATTGATAAAAAATGGAGAAATTTATTTTTTCTTCCTTCTTAAATTTTCAAATTTATTTGAAAATTATATTATGTGGATATTTCTTTATTTGTTGATTGAAATGAGTTTTAATCATATGTGTGTTTGTACATGAGTGTATTGACTATTTATATACTATTATGAGTAACAATCGATCCTTATTTTTTGGATTGAAATGAATTTCAATCATACATGTTTGTTCGTGAGTGTACTTACTATTTAATTTTCTGTTATGTGTGAAAGAAATGATGATGATAAGGACTGCTAGATATCCACAGATTCCTCAAGGTATTATAGAAATTGAAGCAAAAGTGCAAATGGTTTGAAAAATGAGGATGCATAAGAAAGTTCGAGCTAATGATATTAATGCAATAGTGCATTATATTCTATGTATACATGAAAAGATGCAAAAGTACATTTGGGTTGAAAGCCTAAAAAGAGAGTGGAATCATAAGTTGCTTTTTGATATCATGTGTGAATTGTTTAGCTACCATGTGGTACTCTAGAACTTATTAGTTGAGTGTTGGAGTGAACATTATGGAGAATCCATAATTTGATTTTTATATATGGTAGCTAAACGTGGAGTGTCTAGGAGCAACACTCAGTCTGAGTTGGTGCTCACACATATTGTTCCTTCGCAATTGATGCATATGATCATTAATTCAGTTCCAATGACTAGGTTTAATTTGGATTTATTAAGTTTCTAAGTTATTAACATGAGTGTCAAGTTATTATTGGTTAGAAAATTTTTGGTTAGAATTTACGTTTTCTATTATTAGATTAAAGATAATTGTGTCTTATCTTTTTTTATAAGTTTTTTTTAGGATTATTGGATATTTAATAATTAATTAAATAAATGAGTTTATTTATCTTTTGGATATTATATTTGCATTTAGTATTTATTATGAATGTATTTATTTTATTATTAATTGCTTAGCAATAATTTGTGAGTAAAATAATTACATGATAATTGAGTTAAAACTTAGATTATCTTATGTATAATATGATGAATTAAGCTTAAGAACTTAATGCCCAACAATCGATATTTACTATGAATAAATTTTTAACCTATAAGGTTAGACATTAGGATTTAGATGGTAATTAGAAACTTTAAGTAGCTTTTTCGAATGTGGATCTAATAAATAGCTTTATTAGGTTAATTTTTTAGATGCATAGCAAATAGCATGTATTGTCTGATCTTCTTTAATATAGTGTAACAATTATTCCATTAGTGATCAGAGGAGCTAAATAGAATATGTAAATCCAATATATGCTTGAAAAGTAAGAGGCTTTAGAAACCTTAAGTTTGATTATGATTGAACTTTAAGATGGCACCATAGTCTAGTATAAGCAGGATCGAGATGCCTATATGGCATGAAAAAAAGATATTCCACTGCTTGTATCATATTGCTAAGTGCAAATAGATTATGATATCACTAAGAAATTTTGTAAGTGTCAAAATGCAATAAATATATGGATCGTATTGCAGGAAAAAAGTTTGGAGGTATATCTTTAACTCATTTTTCGATCATTAGTGATCAAATTTTTTTATGCTAATCAGAAAAATATGATCATATAATGCAAAAACATCTAAAAGAGATGGATAAGATGATATGTGAGCTTAATAAACTTGATAACAAGATGATCAATGAGTAGCAGATTCAAGTTGTTATCCATTCTCTGCTCAAGAGTTATGAGCATATAAAGATACAACTAACTCATATAGATAATATAAAGATATTTAGAAATGTCACTTAACATTTAAAACTTGAAGAGGACCGTATGACGATAATTAAAATCAATGTCGAAGTGCATGTGGCACAATCCCATTCTGGTAGAATGAGTTCTAACCAGAACAAGCAAAGAAGCCTCAATAGGAAAAGTAAGAAAAAGGCTCGATAGCCTAAAAGATCAAACAAAATTACATAAGGTCCAAAAGCAATAAAAGGATAAACATTTTAAAAGTAAAATATTTCTTCAACTGCTAACAGAAAAAATACTATGCAAAAGACTATAATGTATCCCAATAGATACACCATTTTAACTCATAAATGAGTAAAATTTGTATATCTAATCATGTCTTTCTACTAAATTTCATTCTTTATGGGTGATATATTCAGGTGTACTAGACCACATGACAAAGGATCGAGATGCTTTTATCTTGTTAGTTTCTATTTTTGATTTAATGAAACTTGATTTCATTTATATTTTAAGGATAACAACACACACTGTGTTTAGATGATGAATAATATGATTCTTATTTTATTTTGAACGATTTCATTATTATCGATATTGATCTTGATTATTGGAATACTATTAATTTTTTGTTAATTCTTCTTCTGTTTCACATTGTTATGAGAATAATGTGAAATTATGGCATGCTAATTTATACCACATTGGCCCAGACTGAATGAGTCAGTTAGCTAAACTAGGATTGATAGATGATTTGAATAAGCTTGAATTATCTATCTATGAGTATTGCCCGAAAAAAAATACTAGCAAGGAAACCATTCGAAAAAGAAAACTAAGATAGAAAACTCCATTAAAATTAATCCATTTCGATATATGTGATCTAATGAATGTTAGGGCAAGACATGGGGCCTATTATTTTTCATCACTTATATAGATGACTAGACTAGGTATGGTCATATCTATTTGATTTCTCACAAGTTTGAGGCATTGAGTTGCTTTAAAAATTTTATAGATCTTTTTTAGAATTAATTGGATAAGATGATTAAAGCTTTAAGAACTGACCTTGGTCGAAAAAATCTTTCTGAAGAATTTAAAGCTTTATGTGATGAAAAAGGAATTGAACATCAGTTATATAATGGCCCAACCAGATTTTTCCATTCCTATTATTGAGATGATTTGTTAATGGTCACATATGTTCTAAATCGTATGCTCTCTAAGTTTGTTGCTTTCACTTCTTATGAGTTATGAACTAATCGTAATCCGACCTAAGTCATTTTATGACCTTAGAGTTGTGCTGCTTGTATTCATAATATCTCAAGTTAATTTGGTAAATAAGGATCAAGAGATAAAAAGAATATCTTTATACGATATTTTGACTTATCAAAAGGATACATGTTTTTGGGTAAGCAAGCAAATGGTTTAGTAATATAATTTGAATCACAAGATATCATATTTTTTGAAAAATGAGTTTTTAAAGTTGGACAAAATAAGTCAAGATTTTACTTTTTATGAAACTCAAGAAGAGAAACTATTCGAATCTCTCTATTTGAGTAGGAGAAAAATTAAAAAAGAAGGTCAAAACTATCTTATCAACAGTCTGAATGTTCAAAATCCATCCTTCAATAAGGGGATGAGCATGCCTAACTCCAGTGGGAGTATAGACATTTAGGTCTGGATGTTTGGGATCCATCCTCCAATGAAAGGATGAGCATGCCTAACTCCAATAGGAGTATAAACATTCGGGATCCTTATTTGAGTCGAAGTGTAGAGCTTTATTTCAGTGGGAGTATTTTGAACAATGATGAATATATAAGACATATTTATGAAGAATTGGAATTACAAAAATTAAAAAGAAAAAGTGTTCAATGACAATGAATTTTTAGCTATCCTACTAGAATGTCCAACTAAAGATAAATGGATTAAAACGATGGAAAAATATATGGCATATATGAAATTAAATCATGTTTGAGAATTGGTTGATTAACCTGAATGATACAAACCAATTAGAAATAAATCAATTCTCTAAATAAAGCGAAAAGCTTATGGCAACATTGAAAGATACAATGCTCAATTAGTCATTAAAGGGTTTACACAACAGGAAGAAATTGATTATGAGAAAATATTTTCACCTGTTGTAAGATTTACGTCAATAATATAATGGTCCAAATACTGGGTTAGTAGAAAATAGTATTTTTTGATGGTGAATAGTGACACCAAGATGAATAGTATCTTTCAGAGTCGAAAAATATTTTATTTAATCATTGAAAAGAACATATTAGCAAGAGTCTGTTGTTCAAATTTGAAATCAAAATGAGATCAAATGAGTCTCCAAAAGTTAAAAATAAGAAAATTTCATGGTATGGTTTCAAATAGTACCTAAATTGTCTAAGGTTTGATCGAAACTTTAAAAATAGCAAAGAATCTCTAAAAATTGCAGGAAGTTCTAGTTAGGCTCTAATTAGTAGTTAGAAATATTTGATAGTGAAAAAATAATTTTACGGTAACACTAAAAATTTGCTAATCGGATCGATTTGAGTGAATTAAATCAGAAATGGACTCTGATTGAGCTAAAATTTTGTATAGAGGATTAATTTATTATTTTAAGAATTATGAAATTAATTTTGAGTGGATTTAAGTTTTGAAAAAGAGAGAAATAATTTGGATTGCATTAAATAGGCTTAAAATCAATATTGGGCTTAAATTAGGTCCAACCACTTTGGTTGAACCAGCCTAACCCATTAAACTAGGGTATATAAAGTCAAAATATTAGAAAGTACTGGAGGAACCATCAAATTTCTTCTTTCTTCTTCTTCTTGAAGCCGAATTCTTCTTTTTACTACATAACCACAATTTTTCATCTCTCTTCTAATCTCTCTCCAAAATCAAGCTTTCTAAATTAATTTCAACCTCTCTATCATATTATAGTAGCCTCTAATCTCTAATTTGAGAAGTAAAAGTGAGAGAAATCAAGGATTAAAGTTTATGTATAAAAAATGAGGTATGAGAAATCAAGCTCTATAATTTAATTTAAAGGTTTATATAGATAAATTAAGGTATGTAGAGCCCATTTGTGATGTTAGATTTAATTTTAGAGTAAAGAAAATTATGGTTTTATACCTTTACATAATTGGCCATTCAGAATTTTTAAAGAAAATAATGATAATTGACAGAGTAAAGCTAAGGAGAGGGAGATTTAAGTAAGGAGAAAGTGAATCTAAGGTAAATGGATACAATATCCCTTAATTTTCATTGATTTAGTTTGATTTTTGATTATGTATGTTAAGCATATATATGATTAATGCATGAATAATTAAAATAGTTGTTATAGAAATGGTTAAAAGGATTAAAGATGATGTTTTGATTAATTAAAAATGAAAGAAAATAAATTTAAAGTGGAAAACTTATGATGGCCGAATAGGGTAGTTAGGTTTACTCTAATGATATTTAATAGGTATGATCATTCAAGTGCAAAATAGTGATAATGGGTCACTAATTAGATAGATAAAGTGTTAATTGGATCAAAATAAATTATACGTGGAAATTAATTGTGTTGGCCGAATATATATATATATATATATATATATATATATATATATATATATATATATATAATGAATATTTTAATTGAAAATGTATATTAAGTGTAAAATATTGATTATTGGTATGTATTGAAGTTGAACAAATAAAATAAGAAATTTAAATAATAAAAAAATTAAATGAAAAAAATTGAAAGTTTAAAGGTAAATGATAATTTAACTGTTCTAGGAACTAAATTGTAGTTCTATCAAAGTATAATGAATTAAAAATATAAAGCATAGAATCGATGATAATTTTGCAAATAAGAGTGAATTAGAGGAAAAAACTTTAAAATAATAAATTTCAGGGGCTAAACAAAAATGTTCTCATATTTAAAAATTTAAGTGTGAGAAGGAAAGAAATAAATGTAAAAATGAGAGAAAATGCAAAAGAAAAAGTAAAAATGAAGTTTAAAATGAAAAATGACCTAATTGAAAAGAAATGAAAAGGTTAGGGGTAAAAATGGTAATTTTTTTAAATATTGAGATTAATGAGTAAATTGATAAAGTAATGACTAAGAAGGGTAAAATGATAAATTGGTGAACAAACAGCCTAAAAATGAACTTATGTAAAGTAAAAGGACTAAAATAAAATTTTGAATGAAAAAGTCAAAATAAGGATTAATTGATAATTTTGTAAGATAATAAATGAATGTGAAGTGAAAATAAGAAAACTAGTGGCCATTCTATAATTAAAGTGTAAAAAGAGCAATTTTACAATTAATTGGAAAACTTAAGGATTAAATTGAAAAGTATGTCAAATTAATGGTATTAATTGGTATGAAATTTATATAATATTTTTAATAATGAAATTGTATTACATTTGAAACAAAATTTATTGAATTATGGTGAAATAATTCATAAATGAGTGAAAACAATGAATTATAATGAGATAATTCATAATATGTGTAAAAGTGATAGAAAAATCAATTGGTAAGTGAATGAAATGTAAAAGTACGTGAAAGTATTAAAAATATGAAAGCAAATTTAAGAAAAGTAAATCATTCATGAAATGAATAAGAATGATAAACATGTCAAGTGATTAATGTTCTAAAATACAAAAGCAAATAAAAAAGTCAGAAGTGTAAAAACGATAAAGAACTAAATAGAAAGAAAGCATTGTATGAATAGTATATTGAAATGACAAGAAAGCATTGTATGAACACTATAGTGAAATGACAAAAAAGCATTGTATGGGCAATGTACTGAAATACAAAAATAAATTGAAATTTCAGAAATATGAAAAATGATTCTGAAATGACAAAAAAAAATATTGCCCTTAGTAGTGGTCTGACTGTTTAATCTAGTTTAGGATATAATTGGCTAGCCATAAGGATACTCATATTGCGGTGCAAGTCATGATAGCTTGTTTTGCTATGGTAGGATCGTAATGATCTTTCATAGTTTCTGTTTGATTATTTGCTCTGTTCTGATCTGATCTGAGATGGATTGATCCTTTGGGATCATCCCATACTGTATTGTACTGTTGTGAACCCGTGGGATCCACATTCCATATATCCGAACTGAAGATTTTTGCCGAGAGTGCACTAGGGGCATAATGGTATTAATGACATAAAAGTGTAAAATGTGATATGTGAATGGAAACGAAAGTAAAAAATAACCAATATAAAAGAAAATGAAAGGTTAAGATCAAAATGATAATTTACCCAAATAATGCATTTGATAGGTAAAAGTAATAAAATAATGAAAGTATGTATGAGAATGATAAAATAATGAATAAAAAGCTTAAAAGTAATCCTTTATAGTCCCAGAGGACTAAAATGTAATTTGATATGAAAACGTTAAAATGAGAACTAATTGATAATTTGTATACGAAAAAATGGAATTAAAATGAAAATAAGTGAACTGATAGAAAAATTGTAAATAGAATGTAAAATGATAATTTTGAAAACAATTGAAGAATTTAGAAATCTGCATATAATTTGCAATAAAATGGTATATTTGAAATAAATGATAAGTTACGTGTCAAATAAGCAAATTAGAGTGAAGTAAAGATAAGTAGTGGTATTAGTATAAATAAATGATAAAAAAATCACCACTGTAATTTAACGAAAGTGCAGAGAATAAATTATAATATAGCAAATAGAATGTTAATTGAAAAATGAAATTGTGAATGAACCCTAGTATGTGGTAAGGTAGCGACCAAAAGTGAAATGTTTACACTTAAGTGAAAATAGGGATTAAATTGAAATTGTTCATGCCATAACATGTATTAAAAATGAAAGAAAGGAAAAATAAAACCTTAAGAGCATATGTGACTGAAATAAGGAGATCCCTATTAAGATAAGTAATTGGATAAATGCCTAAATGTCTGGGTAAATGAATGTATATCTGAATGATCAAATAATTGTGTAAGAATAAAATAATGAATATAAATTCCCAAGTGAAAGCGGAATGTTAGTAAACGTATCTGTAAAGAGAGAAAAGAAATGGTATTAAAATGTAAAATGATAAGAAAATAGTATATTAAGAATCAAAATTTGTAAACCTAATGAGCAGTAAATGAAATATGTAAATAAGTTCAATTATTAATATTAAAGTAATTAATTATAATTGAAAGTTAATATGGTAAATTACTGAAAGATAAGCATAAAAATAAAAATGACAATTATATCCTTCTGAATGATAGGAACAGTTTTTCATGATTGAATGTATGCGTGCATGATTATATGATGCACATCAAAATAAGAAAATGAATAGTTAATATTAAAAAAATGCTCATTGAAGTATACATATGTGTATCTATGTGCGTATGCATGCATGTATGTGTATGTATGAATGATATTTTTGTGAAAAGTTTAGGATATATATCTACCACTGAGCATTTCGTTGCTTAGCATGTAGTTTGTTGACTACGTACAAGTCAAAAAGATAGAAAGTTGGTAGCCGATGCTCCAATGTTGATCCAATTCAAGCAGAATTCAATAATGATTGTTGGCATGACATGTATATATGTGTATATGGAAGATATAGAGTGTGAATTGTATTTATATAATATTTTTATTATTAGTATTTTTTACCAGACAGATTTGTTGTATGATATGAATGTATTTTGATAAAAAAAAATCTTTTTAGCAAACTGTTTAGTATAATCATTTTTGTTATCATCTTTTGATTGTGACATCAAATCACTGTACATTCGGTACAATGATATAAGAGTTTTACAATTTATTGGTATCAGAGCAAATATTTAGGTGATTCTAAGATTAGAGTGGGATTAAGTGATTGGCTTAGGCGTATATACATGCCATGAGTAGATATTAGTGGTTAAGATAATTGCAAGGACGGGAGTAATAATGATACTCAATAAAGTATTGACGTAATAGATAAAGGGTTAATGCTATTGTTTAACTTATAGTTAATGGAAGATCAAATGTGTATCTTTAGAAACATTTATGACATGATCAAAGGATAAGTACCCGAAAAGGTTAGTCCATAGTAATGATTATAGCTATGACATATGAGTAAATTTTGAGGATGAAATTTACTTAATGGGGATAATTGTAATGGTCCAAATATCGAATTAATCGAAAATAGTATTTTTCGATGGTGAATAGTGATACCAAGATGAATAGTATTTTTTGAAATCGAAAATATTTTATTTGATTATTGGAAAAAGCATGTCAGCAGGAGCCTAAAAATGAGATCAAATGAGTCTCCAAAAATTTAAAATAAGAAAATTTTATGATTTCGGTTTAAATGGTATCAGAGTTAACTAAGATTTGACTGTGACTTTAAAAATTGCAAAGAATCTCAAAAAAATGCAGCAAGTTCCAGTTGGGCTCTAATTAGTAGTAAAAATTATTTGATAGTGAAAAACTAATTTTACGGTAACACTAAAAATTTACTAATCGGATCGATTTGAGTGAATTGGATCAGAAATGAATTTCGATTGAGCTGAAATTTTGTATGGAGGTTTAATTTATTATTTTAAGAATTATGAAATTGATTTTTTGTGGATTTACACTTGGAGAGAGAGAAGTAATTTGGATTGCACTAAATGGGCTCAAAATCAATTTTGAACTTAAATTAGGTCCAACTGCTTTGGTTAAACTGGTCCAGCCTATTAAACCGGGATATATAAAGCCAAAATATCAGAAAGTACTAGAGGGGCCATGACATTTCTATCTTCTTCTTCTTCGTGAAGCCGACTTCTTTTTCTTACTCTATGTGTAACACCCTGTACCCGACAAGATAAAAGACCCGAATACCGGATGTCAGACCCGGGTTTGGATCTGTTTGAGAGGATCAACTCTAAGGTTTGTCTAAATTTAAAAAGTTTATTAATTTAACATATTATTTATTCTATCAAAATTTTGACAGGATCTCCCCTTATTAATAGTTATTTCCTGTGGAAAAAAAAAATATAAAACATTTCTATGATTATATAACTACTTTCAGAATCTCAATTAATTATCACTTCAAACGCTATTAATTTTTACTATGCGATTAAATAAAATTTCGGTAGCATGACAGCTTAAAATTCATGCTACCCAAACCAGCAAAAACTTAATTTTACACTCCCAATATCATTCATCCAACTCCAGAACTTCAATCAACAACCACTCAAGTACAATTCATATAAAGTTCATTCACACAACTCACTGAATTTATATAATATTTAAATAATTGCCTATTTATAACAAATTCTCATAATCCATTACATGGTTTATACATATATTAAAAATTTCTTTATATACATGTTGCATTAACACAATTTATACCATTGACCTCAACATAGAAACTTAGTTCACCATAATTATAAACATTTACTTATATACACTATTATATAAATAAGAATTTCATCACCAGGATTCAATATACCTATTAAAACGCGCATAATCATATGAACATAATTTGGTTCGGACTTGAGATATTAATTCTCAAGCTTCCTACGTATCACATTTAGGAAATCAGAACCACGTAGTTCTCCAATCCCAAGACTCAATATAGTACTTTAAATAAGTAACCATTAAATATGGTTTAGGCAAGAATATTGCTGTCACTTTTCAAACATTTACAGATACATAACTGTATTATATGCATTCCTAATTACACCATACTACTCCAGATTGTGTAACACACAATTAATCACACTATGAATATATATATATATATATATATTCAATATCAATTGTCATTAGTTGTAATTAATCGTAAGTCAAATTAATCACATACAATAATTTATAATGTACGCATAATAGTCATAAGATTCAAGATTCAAAATTCAAAATGCATACTTACACAAGAATCAATGGGGAAGCTTCATATGTAATTAAAATAAACAAGCTCTTTAAAAATATACTCAATTACTTATAGCTTATTTAAAATTAAATCGGTAATAAGAATTATCTGCTCAAGGTGAAAATGCTATTAATAAATTGATATTTCCAAAATCAACTCTTAATTTACTTAATTTTTTTTTTGCTAATTAAAATCAGACAGTTACAACCAACAAATCTTAAAACATTCACAATCAATTATATACACGCGCATACTTATATATATATATATAATTGTATCAGCCCAGATCGTTGTCGCTAGTGGATATTGTCCGCTTTGCCACCTGTCGCTCCACACGTCTGCTTTCGAGATTGTGCTGGAGCTAGGCGATGCACGATTTTGTTTTTGAGGTACCACACATGTCTGCTTTGGAGACCATACCGGAGCCCCCAAAACGCATCTTCCAGTGCCTCCACATGTCTGCTTTGGAGATCATGCCGGAGTACTAATCAATATTGTCCTCTTTGGGCGTCACATGTCTGCTTTAGAGATCATGTCGATCCTTCAGTGCCTCCACATGTCTGCTTTAGAGACCATGCCGGAGTACTAGTCAATATTGTCCTTTTTGGGCGTCACATGTCTGCTTTAGAGATCATGCCGACCCCTCAGTGCCTCCACATGTCTACTTTAGAGATCATGCCGGAGCACTAGTCAATATTGTCATCTTTGGGCATCACATGTCTGCTTTAGAGATCATGCCAACCCATCAAGGTTTTCATACAATCCATTTAATGTAATACATTTATTATACATTTAAATACATACATATATATATACATATATTTATATACATACATATGTGGACCGAGAACAAACCACTCGTCAATATTTAACTAATTTATTTATAATGCAAGTATTATTAAGTCCTAACTTACTCGTTAAAACTATAACTTGCATAATAGGGGTTATCTAGTAGCTTTGAAATTTTCAGTTCTTATAATTCAATTAAATTACTTCGTACTACTATTACTATTTAACACTAAAAAAATGTATATATGACTTTGGCTCATATGAAGATCTTACTCGACTTATGTCAATTTTTCATATGTAATTTCTTTTATTTACCCCTTTGTAATTAAATGTATATTTGAATGATCAAATGATTGTGTAAGGAATAAAAGAATGAAGATAAATTTCCAAGTGAAAGAAAAATATGAGTAAACGTATCTGTAAAGAGTGAAAAGAAATAATATTAAAATGTAAAATGATAAGAAAATAATATATTAAGAATCAAAATTTGTAAACCTAATGAGCAGTAAATGAAATGTGTAAATAAGTTCAGTTATTAATATTAAAGTAATTAATTATTGTTGGCATGGCATGTATATATGTGTAAATGGAAGGTATAGAGTGTGAACTGTACTTATGTAATATTTTTATTATTAGTATTGTTTACCAAACGGATCTGTTGTATGATACGAATGTATTTGTGATAAAAAAAAATTTTAACAGACTATTTAGTATAGTTATTTTCATTATCGCCTTTCGGTGGTGACATCTATTTACTGTATATTCGGTACAGTGGTATAAGGATTTTACAAATAAGGTTAATTCTAGCCTTGGTGGCTAGTTTAGACTTAGAGCTACATCAAATGAATGTAAAGACTACTTTCCTCAATTGAGAATTAAAAGAAGAAATCTATATGAAGCAGCCTATAGGTTTCATTGAAGAAGGCAACGAAGGTTTGACGATTGATGAGATCGATCTATAGCCTAAAGCAATCTTCGAGAGAATTTTATTTGAGATTCCATGAATCAATCATGTTGAATGAGTTCAATATGATTGATGAAGATCATTGTGCTTACTCAAAGAGCTCTGAAAATAAATTTGTCATTTTATATGTTATATGTAGACGACATACTTATAGCTGGAAATGACAAAAAATACATAAATCAAAGATTAATTGTCATCTAACTTTGAGATGAAAGATATGGATCAAGCAGTTTATATCTTTAGAGTTAAGATTTCAAGGGATCGCTTAAGAAGGTTATTATCACCATCTTAAAAAACATACAATAATAAGGTTCTTGAACGATTTAGTATGCAAAATTTAAACCCATAGACAACCCCATTGTTAAGAATCAGTTTCTTAGCAAAAATATGTGTCCTGAGATGCCAGATGAAATAAAACACATGAGGAATATTCCATATGCCACTGTTATGGGCAGTCTAATGTATGCAATGTTGTGTACAAAAATTGATATATGCTATGCAGTGGGCATGGTAAGTAGATATCAGTCTAACCTAGGTAAAACACATTGGAAAGTTGTGAAGAGGATACTTATATACCTCAAAGGTACTACAGACTATTCTCTCTATTATTAAAGAAATGATCTGCAATTGAGAGGATACTCAGATGTTGATTGTGAAAGTGTTTACTTCAGGTTATGTGTTCTTACTTGGCAAGGGTGCCATTTTGTGAAGTAGAAAGAAACAAATCTTGGTAGCCCCATCAACATTAGAAGCTGAATTTGTCATTTTCTCTGCTGCAGTACAAGAGGCAGTTTTGGCTGAAACGGTTTGTGAACCATTTGGGAGTAACTGCCTTAAAGGAATTAGTGACAGTCTAAGATGACAATCGGTTATCGATGGATGTATCGATATTAAGTATCAATAAATTAAAAATATTATTGCACTAGGAGAATTGAACTTACAGTACATTTTCTCACTGGAAATGATTGCAGATCCATTAACAAAAAACTAGTATTGAGAGATGTATTTTGAGAGACACATTAGATCTTGAGGTTTGAGTAGGATTTGATTTATACTGTTTATGTGATCCCTTAATATCATTATTTATGAATAATAATAAAGTTCATTATTTGATAATACATGAGTATGAATGTTTATATGTGAACATTTACTATTATTTATTATATGATTGAGTATGTCAGACAGAGAAGTAACATACTCACACGGGTGTTTACCTTAGTTTTGACAATGGGTTGATAAAGACTAAGATTAGGTAATTTTTAAACATATGATGAACTTGAGAACCTGTTCAAAATAAAAGTGTTGTCTTGTAAAAAATACAAGATTAGTCTTATTAAGACGCAAGATAAAGATATACATGAGGTTGTATGCTTTGGATTGAGATCCAAACTAGATTAAGTGTAATCCCATGATAAGTTAAACGTAACTATCATGTTCTGTCCAAAAGCCATAAGTTGTCCTGAAAGAAGTAAACCAAAGTTGAATGCTTCGGTGTATTGCAACCTTATGCTTTTGTATGGTGTTAAATAATAATAAGACATATGCTCCTTTAAGGGAAAGGAGAGAACACCATAGTACATGCATCATACTATGTGTGCTTAAGTTGGCTAAGGAAAGGGAATCTTATGTAAATGATCTCAAATTTTTCGTAGTGTGAGATTCTAATTTTCGATCCCCAGGACACTTAACTTATACCAGAAGTATAGTTTAGTGTGGCTAGCTTAGTTAGTCTCTAAAGGATCATGAAAAAAATTTAGCCTGATGAATCTAACTAGAAAAATGAGTTGGATTATGATGGATGGTATTTAATAAAAAAGAAAGATATTTTTTTATCACATTCGGTAGTTTCGTGGTTTACAAATATACTTACTGTAGTCTTTATAAATAGAGATACAATAGTGAATACAAAAATTATTTTTATGAGATCATGACATAAAACAACGAATGTGAGAAAACTATCTAGGGTTTGGCATACAATTGTGAGAAGATCTTATTTCTGGAGATACTATATATCTCTAACAGGTGTAAAGCATTAGTGTTCTCTATGTGTGCCGGCCACACAAACTATTTGCCTATATGATAGGAGAAAATGATTGAAAATCGTTTTGTTATGTGCGAGTGGGAGATGAAGGAGTTTGGAATACGTTCATAACTCACAAAATGATAAATTGGCCCCGATATAATAGAGATAATATCGGAATAGAAAATAATTTATATGGAATTAGTTGCATATTGGATTTTTCCTTAATTAGATAATCTACCATTTATGTATATATTAATATGGCAATTATATATATTAATTTTGTAACTGATATATTTAATATAATATTATTTTCTTTACTTAATATTGTAACTGTCAATTTAATTCATCATTATTAAAATAATTTATGTTACCTTAATTGGAGCCATATATAAGGGCTAAAATTCTTCATTTGAGGAAAAACAAAGAAAAATTAGCGATACCGAAACTTAGTTAGTTTGTCTCATCGCATATTCTCTTTTTGTCTAAGGGGCTTTTAGTTCGTGAATTTATGTTTTTATCCCATAGTTCGTGACAGTGGGTGAAAGGTTTTGCCGGTAATGTGAAACAATCAATTTCCGTTTCAGCAATTTACGTTTTAAGAAGTATTTATGTTTACTTTTCGTAATATATATATATATATATATATATATATATATATATATATATATATATATATATATATATATATATATATATATATATATATATATATATATATATATATATATATATATATATATATATAATTCCAAGTTTAAATTGTAATCTTATTTGGGGCTGGAACTTTTTTTATCGAGTTTCACTCCATCCCTAATATAATATAATGAATTAGAATAGTTAATAAACGAATTTAAAATGAATTTAGATAGTACTTTTACCTATACATAATGGATACAGATAGAATTCGAGTTTAAGTTTTTGAGACTCAACTATAAAATATGTAGTTTTTTTTAATGGATATTGAATTATCATGATTGAATTTAATTTGACTTATCTTAAAATTTGAATCTATTTTAATTTATTTTGATATTTATGAATGTAGATAGTTTGATCTTAAATTTATTATTTATATTTATTTTAATTGTTTATCGATTTATTTATTTTGAAAAATATTGATAAACAGATATAGAATATATGTATATTAATAATTAGATTTAAGATGACTATGAATAGTATAATGTAGAGATCAGATACTGTAAGTAATAATAATTTTATGAATTGTCATTATTTTTAAATGCAAAAATTACACTCCCTTCGTTTTTTTTTTATCAGTCACTTTTGTTGTTTTCACTAGGATTAAGAAATAATAAATAAATTTAAATTTAGTATTAAATTCTCTGGTTAAGACTAAATTATTAAATCTGATTGGTTCCAATTTTATTGAGAAAAAAATAAATTGAAAAAGCAAATTAAATTACATTAAAAGTCTAAAAATGACAGATAAATAGAATTTGAATTTTACTCAAAAGTGATAAATAAAAAAAATGAAGAGAGTATATGAAATGAAGATGGCTGATCCCAATCAGTTAAGGATTCATTTTATTCATGAAATTAAAGCTTACATTTCTTTTTACTTAATCTGAACTCGAAAAATATATACCAAAATTGATCCAAGTCGGAAATAATTAGAGCGAGTTGGAATTCCTCTGTTTTTATTCTACAATCACACTTTTATACTCAAAAGTTTCTCACTTACTATTATACTTTATTTCAAATTTTTTATTTTTATTTTTTTAGGGAGCATCAATATTCATAACTTCAGGACTAATTTCATCAAGATTACTGAATTTATACAATAATCACAATTCAATTACAAAAAAAAAATATTTCAAAAAGTACCTTAATTTTTTAAATATTGCATCTAAAATCATTTTGATATGAAAATTATGAATTCATTGCCAAAATGTTGATCAGTGCGACAATCTGTATCAACTTGAAATGTTCCACATGGCGTGTTTTGAAAGATTTTATGTTGACATTTTAGTGTTGATTTTAATTATAATATTTGAAAAATGAGATATTTTTATGAATTTTTCTTTTTGCTACTTAATTATTATTAAGATATAACTGCAGTAATGATAAGTGTAATAAATTCATAAATTGATTAGGTACTATTCAAAATTAAAATTGAACCGATATGAATTCTATTGATTTTATATACTTGTACATTGTCAAGTCTTTCTCAAATTACTTATCTATAGAAAACTGAAAATGATTGTAAGGTTGGATGGTGATAGTGAATAGTAATGTAACCCTTAACCGGGTCCCCCTCCTTTAGTAATATGTTTGTACTCAAAGACTGACCATCTTGAGTATAATTAATGGTGTTCCCTCGAACTCTTCCAAAATTCCAAAATTAATGGTTATATTTAATCTTGATGTGAGAATATTGTGTCAAATATTCCAGATTAGCTAATTATAAAAATAAAATACTTTTTATAAAAACTTAGATAATTCTTATCTCACAGATTAATTTTTTAAGTTGAATTAAATCCAAATAAATTTTCTTCCAAAATTTCCTTTCCAACTAATTTTAATCTATAAAATTATTTCTTCAATTCAATGTGTAAAGTTTATAGGTTTTACATCTATAGTTAATTTTAATAATTTTGAATTTAAGAATGGTTCAAAAGTATACTTGGGCCATATAGTAATCCTTTATTTACCATTTCTCTTAAATTTTTGATGAAAAATTCTCTCCAACAAAATGAATTTAGACTTGATTTTAGAAAGATATATCGTTATTTGTGTGTCATTGATGACGTTTATCTTTGCTTGTTTTATTCTGACAAAAGATAGTTTATTTTCTTATTAATTTTACAGTTAAATAAATTGTAAATAATGTAGATATCGTCTTATGGTCCCAAAAATCTTCATATTTCACTTTCATAAGCATGCTGTATATCTCTCATTCCATGGCTCTTTTCCTTCAATATATATATATATATATATATATATATATATATATATTGTATTGTCATTTACGTATATTAATCACCATTCTACTAATTTTTTTAACTAATTTTACATATGTGGTGATATATTATTGGTTTGATTTATAAAATTTGCCTAAATTTTGTATAGACAATACAGATTTATTGTGATGATTGTACTTAGGAAGCTAATTTGTTACTTAGGAAGCCAATTTGTTAATTATTTTTTTTTATTATTTTAAGAACTGTTTGGTGGTTATCCGAGAGTAAATACTAATAACAAAGTAAAGAAAAGTTCAAATTAGGGTTACCTTCAACATATATGTAGTCGTTTTGTGGTTTCTATATAAACCGGGCACTCATCACGATTTTTGCTTTTTCCATTACTTGTTTTAATAAGAATATTATGTAAAGATAGACATTTGCTAGGGGAATGAAATCGAAATGAAATTTTAATTTTGAATCTATTTTACATGGTTATGTAAAGTGCAATTTAGGACATTTGTAGACACCGTGATCCAAGGCAGCTTAGACCAGAGTTATCCAATGATGAGAAAATAGTATATTACTGACAATAGATTCAGATCTCGACGCTTCGATTGTGAATTTCTCACATTTTCTCAAAGATTTTCATGATTTTCGAAGTATCCTTAATTATCTTCAAAGTTTTTTAACAAAATATGTATAAAAACCTATTTTGGACCTACAGTGGTGGCAGATATCTGCCTGTCACCTGAGAGGTACTTGTTTGTGGACCTCTCTCTCCTACACAGGTCAAACAAGGGCTGTTTTGGAAAATTTCAGGTTCTCGAGGAATGGTCGCTGATAATGGTCATTTATATGATATTTTTAGTATGTTTTTAAGTGTTTAATTGAGTTAATTTTGTGTTAATTAGGTTAAATTTGGGTTTAATTTGTTAGTTTTATGTATTTAGAGTTAATTGTAAATTTTGGTGTTTTCAGGATTAATTTGCAAGAAAAAGGACTTAATTACAAAAAAGACAAAGATTGGGGCCAAAACTACAAATATGAAGAATTGATGTGAGAAAATTGAGCGTTCAGTCCAGAACCTCTACCTGTGGCCACGTGAAGGAGTGAAGATTGGAGATCCATGGCCAAGTGAAAGACATTTGATGAAAGACAAGAGAAACACGTGACCACGTGTGAAACAAGGGTAGTCCACACATGACCACGTGTGAGGAAGAACTAAAGGGACACGTGACCACGTGTGGAATTACACTAGCACATACGTGGCCACGTGCTCAATCTCCCATGCAATAAAGGATTTGTGATCTTTTCTAATTCAAGAAGGATTTTTCTCCTACTCCAATTTGGGAAGTTTAGAAGGCTTCTACAACATATTTTGCCTATAAATAGATAACTCTAACACCAAATAAGGGGAAATTAGGAGGATCAATTAGGAATTAGGAATTAGGAATCTTAGAATTAAGCTTAGTTATTTCACGTTATTTTCTGTTTTCATTGTTTTTCTTTTCAACTTTGTCTTTAGTTTTTAATTATGTTTAGGAAGTAGTTTTTCTTCTTTTGTTAATGGATTCTTGAAATCTTATATTTTCATTGTTATGACTTTATTTTGAGCTTAATTTTTAATATCGGTTGATTATTTCTTGGTTTTAAGCATATTCCTATCTTTGATTGTGTTAAGATTGATTGTTGGTTTATTGAATAAATAACTAAAAATTGGTTTTGACATAGTTAATAATTTGCATGTTCTTGGATTAACTCTTTAATGTTTATGCATGATTATTATCCGAAATATGAGATGATTATGTGTGAATGTTATTGGTTAATACTAAGAGAGGAGGAACTAAGAATGAATTGGAGTTGAATCACTTGAGAAAGACTTCAATGAATATTTAGGATGTTAAAACTAGATTTTCATGCTAAGTATTAGATTTGTCTATGAGTTTAATATTAAGAATGATATACTTGAATAAAGGTATCTTGCTTTATTACTAGTTTTTCCATAATCACTGGTATTTCTATTGAATTTAAGTCATTACAATGAAAGTTAAGGTGGATAGTTTCTTTAGCAAGAGAATTCCGGTTATTGTTTTGTTTTTAATTCATGTTAATTTAATTTTAGCTTTTGTTTTATTTAATTTTTTATTTTTTTTAATTTTTGCTTTTAAATAAAAAACATTTGGGAAATAATCTTGGATTAATTTAATTCATACATAGATATTATTCTTAGCAATCCATGTTCCCTTGGGTATGATATTTTGGGGTCTTAATCTATATTTTCCTGTATTACTAGCCGATCTAGTACACTTGCTAGCATCCGTTCAGCCGCCTCTCATTGAGTGATGCCTGTCTATAGCTTGAAATCCAGAATTCCCACATTTTTGGAATTCAAAAAGGCAGATTTATCTTAAAAATGACTTTTTTGAATTTTTTGGGGTTTGATCTCTAGATTTGGAGGTTTTAAGTTGGAATCCAACTCAAAATCTTACCTAGGTATGAAATCTAAAATCTAGGGTTTTGAAGAAAAAAAGAACAATCATTATTGTACAGAGGTAGCTTTTAGAGAAGATGAAAATTGATTTCTTTCTCTCTTTAAGAGTTAATTGCTATAACATTATTCTTTGATCACAAAAACACCAAAACAAACAAATTTCATTATTTTTTGAGAAGTAAAGAACACAAATCGGAGTGGAGATTTAGACTATAAGAGTTAGAGCGTCAGAATATCTCCTAAAGATAATATTCTAGGTTCCTTTTCACTTTCTCTCTCTACAATTTATTTTTCATAAGCATATGATTGTTTGATGTGAATTAATGTGTTTTAATTACTATATTCGAGTGATATGCATGATTAATTGAAGTATGATTAGAACCTGGGTTTCAAAGCATGCTAGAGGTATAATTAATCCTTGAATTACTCCATTGTTGTGTTATTTTGAAGCTTTTTTTTTACTTCTGTAAGTATGTAATTTTATTGTATTTTGTGCATGATTTGTTGTTATAATATGGTTTTGACATGATTTAGGACCCTATAAATGCATGTTTAGGGTTGGAAACTCATTTTGCATGATTTTTAGCATTTTTGCCATGAATCTCTGCATTTTAGTTATGTCCAAAGGTGATGGATGGGAAGATGTTTTGATGGACGACCGTCTGTCATCCCGATAGATGGGGATGTCGCAAGCTCATCTCCTTGTTCCATCCCTCGCTTGTTTGTGGTTGTCCTTCACCTGGTTCTAGGCATCCGTAGGTGTATTTTAGGCATTTTTAAAGTATTTTCATGCATTTATTTATCTTTTATGTAATTTATTCATGTTTTATCCTGTTTGTGCATTGTTTGATATAATTTTGATTCTGTATGATGAGATTCTATACTTAAGTTCATTCTATTTGTGTAAAATGAATATGTAATTATTTTATTATGTTATTTAAGAATACTAACTAATTTATCTTTTTGGTGTGATTTTTTGAGTATTTAATGCCTTTGCTACATAGGGTTTTTATATGGCTTTTTACATGGGAAGTCTTGCTCCCAAGTTGATCCACCATACACGGTCCTATCTAGTTATTTTAATTAAGTATCTCCTTTTTGTTATTTGATTTATTGTTTTAGTTTTATTAAGTTATTATTTTTTGTTAGTTTATTTTTGGATGTATTATTATTTTGGGGATGTAATAGTTAGTAAAAAATGATTTTTATACACGTTAAAAAGGAAAAAAGCGTTTATGATGTTTTTGATTAAATATATAGACCAATGTCTAATCTTTTGCCCAAAATCCACACTGTATAATAAAAAGATTTTGTAAAATATATATGAGGGAATCAATGTTCCTAACCTTAAATGAATACCTAGATTTATGTATGTATATTTCTCTGTTGTTATTATCATTGAACGATTTACCTCTATAATAATTAAGTAGATTTATTTTACTATATTTTTGGAGAAGTATCAAGTCTACCAATACGATCATTGTTTCACTAGTTTAACATAATAAACCTAATACATACCGTTTTGTATTTATTGCTTTGTTAGTTTCTTTGTTAGTTAGTTAGAGTTGGTTTTTGTTCTTTTAGTTGGACGATCTCTATATATAAAAGGATGAACCTTGCTCTGTTTCTATTTATTTTTTGGAAGTAGAAATAAGAGGTATATTCATTTTCTATCCTCTTCTTTTTTTTTCTGCTTTAGTTCTTTGTACCAATCAGGATAACCATGTAACTTGAAGCAAGTATCCTTTTCATGACCCTTTATTTTGCAAAAATCACATAATTTATCTTCTTTCTTCTTGAAAACTTTCTTCTTAGAACTACTTCTCCCGCTGTTGAGCTTTTCTGTCCTAGAGCTTTTTATCATCATGGCATTACCATCAATAGAATTGTGCAGCAAGTTAATCTCTCGTTGCCTCTCTATGAAAAGCACCTTAGCACATACTTTATTGACATTTGGTAGAGGATCAGATGCTAAGATCTAACTCCTAATGTTATCAAAACTTTGAGTAAGTCCCGTTAGAAACTGCACAACTTTATTTCTTGTATCAATTTCTTCAACTTTACTTCCTGAGCTTAGAGATTACACGATCTGAAAAGGGATTGTATGTTAACCAGTGGAAGTATGTCCTTGATTTAATTCAAGAGGACGGTCTTTTAGGAGCAAAGCCTTCCACAACACCTCTTCAGAAAAGGTATTAAGCTTACTTCCACTTCCACTTCTAGAGATCTATTGTCGAATGCTCAGCAAATTTTACTAGGCCGGATATCACTTTTGTTGTCCATCAATTAAGTCAGTTTGTTAATGCTCCATGCACTCTACATTGGCAGCGTGCTTTGCACTTGTTTAAATTCTTAAAGAATAAACCTTCTTTGGGGTTATTTTTTCCTGCCAATAATTTTGTTACCTTGTCTGCTTATTGTGATGCTGATTGGGGGGCTTGTTTAAAGACTTGTAAGTCAGTTACGGGGTTTTATGTGTATCTTGGCTCATAGTTGATCTCTTGGAAGAGTAAGAAGTAGCCTACTATTTCTCGATCTTCTACTGAGGCTAAGTATTATTGTAGCATCCTCTATGCCTATTCCCAATTCCTACTATTTCTTAATTAATTCTACCATTCTTACTTTATTATCTAATTATCGAAAAATCAGCAATGTAACGGCTTAATTTTCTTAGTTCCCAAATATGTAAAAAGATAAAATTTAAACTTCCAATTATATTTCCTCCAACTTCCAAAACTCCGGGTAACAACTCAGCACTTCTATATTCTCCCATTTTCCAAGTCATCACATATTATTATTCATCATTCACATTCACATACAAAATATAGATACAGTCCATTCACATATATCACTATCCACTATCCACATTCAGACGTCTCAAATTTTTCTATAGTATTTATGTTACAACCCATATAAATAAGTTCTCAAACTTATATATATATATATATATATATATATATATATATATATATATATATATTACAAAACTATTACACAAGCCAAAATCCAAAGCTACTATCCCTAATGCAGTACATGCCACATATTAATCTTCACTGCTGGGCCTGCACTCATGTCCCTGTGCGTAGTCACAAACTACACACTAAGCAAACTAGTTGCTTAGTGTTGGATGTATTTACATAAAATTTCACTTATATCTAAATTTTCAATTAGAAGTCACTTTTTTTTATATAATTTAATTAAACTTTTACACTTTAATAAAACTCACCATTTATTCTATATACATAAAAATTATTATCCCTTTATTCCGAAATACATCATTCCTACTTAATTTTAATAATTTCTCGGTTTAATTATCAAATTACCTCTTTACCCCTTAAGTTTGACTTCTTCCTTTTAGTTAACCAATTTTGACTTTTTCTTTAAACTAACTTATTTAATTTCAAATTAAACCCAATTGACTCCTTTTAATTATTATTTCACTTTAATTATTCAAATTGCATTTTGGTTCCTAAAATTTTTCTTTGGTGTGGTAAATTACGATTTAGTCCCTGAACTTTAACTTAACTACGATTTTACCCCTTTTATCAAAATATCCATTTTACCCCTTATTGCTATATTTTTCATTTTAGTTGATCGTTTTACCCCTAAATACCCGCATAATTACAAATTTTACCCTTAATTACTTATTTAATCTCATTTTTCATTTTTTTCAATTCTTTTCATATTAATAATATTTTTATCACCATTATCTATCTTTTTACCCGGTATACATTAAAATTTACTATTTTGCCCCTAGTAGACAACAGTGGGCCACCACTAGATTGGATAAATGGAACAAAATATTCCATATGCTGGAGGGTCCATACCACTAAGGTATGATATTCTACTCTAGTATCATATCAAAATGTATCGGCTAATATCAGTCTCATCATATCAGTCCCATACAATTACAATACCCATGTCAGAAAAAATAACAGAATCAAAAATTCGTGGGGTAGTACCCCTATGGCTAGCCATACTATTCTAAAGTCCTGGTTACCCGAATGAACACTAAGGGCAGTACAATCATAATATTTTTATATCTCAATTATACTTATCGCAATATTATAATCACTTTTTAGCATAAATTGTTCTCATATAAATTTGTTACTTAGTACATCTTTGCATAAATGTATTTTATACCAAAAATTCAATTAAACATACCATTCCACATATAAATCCCATTCGGCCACAAGTAAAAATTCAACTTCTAAATTCTTCATTCCTCTAATTTCAAGCCACACATGTTTTAATATTTACCTCATAACATAATATAAAAATTTACATCAAATTCATGTGATTATCTCTTAGTTACCACACTTTCCATCATTATGTAACTATTACATAATTAGTATAAATTCTCATATTTAAATTTTGTCATCATAATTTCATTCTCCATACCTTAAATTTGTTATTTAACATCATATACCCAATTATATGTCTTTTTACACTAAGGCACCCTAAGGTACCATATTCGGCCACTTGACTTCCATATCTTTTTATTTTAATTTCTTCATTTAATTAAGTTTCTACTAACTTATTATAGCATATCATGTGACCTTAAATTATTTCACATTTATATGTAATTAAACATAGTTACATAATAGAAAATTTAGGGAATTTCAACCAAAATGGTGAAGTTTAATGTAATAAAGATCCACTAACCTCACTATAGCTTGTTTGGCACCTAGTGCTCCTTCTTCTTGCCCTTTTCTTCTTTTCCTTCCTTGTTTTCTTTGCTTTCCCCTTTATAGCCGAAAATTCAAAGGGTTTAAACACAACATTAGCTCATCAATTTAAGTAATATAAAATCACTAATACACTTTCCTAGTTTTATTCTACATGCTATTACAATTTCCTTTTAAATTTTTATTTAAATCTCACAAAATCCCAAATTTTTATCTTAGAATTTTTACCTTAATCACTTGATCTCTTGGCCTCTCCTTCTTTCAAGTCCTATTTAGAGTGAAAGAGGATTGATTTTTGAGTATAAAAATGAAATTAAGGGGCTAAAATCAAGAGAGAGAAAGCTTAGTTGAAGAAAAATGGAGAAAAATGAAGGAAAAAGGTGGTCTCGGTTATGCTGGAAAAAGGAGAGGAAAATGATGGAATTTTGAGGAAAATTCCATACACTTTGTTTTTTATATAAGGTCCTTTAAATATGCAAAAGGAAGGGCCAAGATTCATTGTGTAACTATTAAATCTAATGGCTTTATTTTTTTGCCACATGTCACTCATCTAGGCACTTAGGTGTATCCTACTTACTTGAGCTCCCACACACTTGATTACAGCCATAAATTAACCATTCACACGAAATTTCATGGTCAAATTAGAGAATTTGACCCTTCAATTAACCCAATCTTGATTTTTCACTTTGAAATATGAATTTTTGATTTCGATGTCGGATTGTCCTAAAATTTTGTCTTGAGTGCCACTATATATTATAAAATATGTGATAAAAATTTTAACTCATTCTGATATCGTTTCGATATACTTTTAGTTTTGATAGCTTGTGCGGCCAGTCCGAAACCTGAATTTTTAAAATTACCAGAATTATCATTTTTCAGTTCTCCTAATGTCACTACACTATTTATGACCTATATATGAAATTTGGAATCAATCGGAGATCCCTAAGGTCTCCAAATAGTCAGTCAAAGTCTTGGTCAAACTTATGCCGAACCGTAAAATTTTTTGTCTTTTACCCTTTTGAAAATCTATTTGACCTCAATTTCCATCTAAATTGTACCAAAATTCTACTTAACATGTACTTTCATATTTTATGTTAAACTCATACTGTCTGCCAGATCAACCATCCTCAGATTTCCTGGGTCGGCACGTTTAACGATGCATTCATTTAAAATTTTTCAGTCCTAGTCTACCCCGATTAATTTGAATTTTGATCGAGAATAACTATTCATATTTTATAATGTGTTAAGCAATACAAATGAAAAATTTAGGGGCATTACAATCGTAGTATGGCAATGATAGTTTGTGAACTCCAATGGCTCAGCTACCTTTTATGTGATCTTGCTCTTTCTTTCCCTCTTTCGATCTCCTTGAAGTGTGATAACAAAGCAGCTCTTCATATAACTGCTAATCCTATTTTCCACAAAAGGATGAAACATATAGATATTGATTGCCATGTTGTTCGTAAGCAGTTGAAAAAGAGCTTCATTAAAATAACCTACTTAGCTTCTTCCTTGCAAATCGCTGATCTCTTTACCAAGGCCTTGTCTGCTCCTTTATTCCTCTAGTTATGTGGCAAGTTAGAACTGGTTGATTCCCACCATTCTCCAACTTAAGGGGGTTGAAGAAGTATTAAGTCTGCCAATACTCATCGTTTCACTAGTTTTACACAAAAGACCTAATACACACCGTTTTGTATTTATTGCTTAGTTAGTTTCTTTGTTAGTTAGTTAGAGTTGGTTTTTGTCCTTTTAACTGGATGATCTCTGTATATAAAAGGATAAGCCTTATTTTATTTCTGTTTATTTTTTGGAAGTAGAAATAAAAGAGGTATATTCATTTTCTATCCTCTTCTCGTTCTTGTTTAGCTTTAGTGGAAGCTACGGTTTTATCAATTTTATCGTTATGTTTATGTGAATGGGATGTTTACTTAAATTTTATCGTGAAATGCATTGTGTGAGAGATGAGAGGGGACTAAGTATAAAAAACGAGTATAAAATAAACACCTAACCAAGATGTCTAATAAGAGTGATATTCGAAATACCAATCTCCTTCTAGGTGTCAAAAGATTGAGATTCATTTCTCAATGTTCTATTGGGTGGCGACTCCATGACACCTACCTTTTTTGGGTCCATTATAGATATCTTCATTAGTTGACTATATATCAATAATAATTTGGGCTTAATCCATTTTATTGTGAAGTAACCAATTTATGAGTAAAGTGAGCCTGATCATTTAGTATATTTAAAGCATGATTTAGGGTTAGACCTTTAATTTGGCAAATTTTAGGCCCTTATATTTGAGTATTTAGTGTTAACTTGGAATTTTGGATGATTTTGGTGTAATTTCTAGCTTTTATATCTGTCTCTTGAGTGATAGACAAGAAGAAGCTCCTACAGATGGTTGTCTGTCAATGCGATAGATGGAACGTCATAAGGATTTCCTTCTATCCCATCTCCTTTAGTTATAGGAATCCATCACCCAGTCAGAGGCATCCGTGGCTAATTTTAGGCTTATTTTCATGTATTTTATGTGTTTTTATTATTGTTCATGATATTTTATAGATCCTTGAAGTGTTAATGCATTTTTTGTACATATTTTGACCCTATATTCATATTTAATTCTTAATTTTTGCATTTTTATTCTTTAATTAGCCTTTTAAATTGTAATACTAATTTATTAATTTTTCTCGTGACTTTTTATGGGTGATATATCCATGTGCCTTTGGAGAATGCTATGAGACTATTATGCATTAGGAGTCATACCCCGGTTCATTTTTCTTTTCCTTCTTTCATTTGGATTATTTACATTTATTTATTTATTATTTTGCTTATTTAGCTTATTTTTATGTATTTTTTGATGTATTCTTTTTAGGGATGTAATAGTTCATAAAAAAGATTTTTTTGGCATGCTGAAATAGAAAAGATGCTTAAAATAATTTTTTTAATTAACTTGAATTTTCCTTCAAAGTATGGATCAATGTCCAATTTTTATCCTAAAAATCACATGAAAGAGTTTTTTTGTAAAACGAGCATGAGGGAACCAATATTTCCAACCTAAATGAATGTCCTGATTTATGTATGACATGCAATTTATTTCTTTGTTGGATGATTTGCATATATAATAACTTAAGTAGGACTTTATCATTTTTTTTATTGCTTTTCTTATTTGATTGGGATGTTTTACTAAATTTTTATCACCTTACATCGTGTAAGAGAGAAGAATGAATTAATGTTTAAAATCCAATTAAAAAACAACAAGTAACTAAGGTGCCAAGTAAGAGTGATGTCCCGAACACCAATCTCTGTTTGGGCATCAAAAAGGTAGAGTTTCATTTTTCATCATTTTATTGGGTGTTGACTCAATGACATATGCCTCTTTAAGCCCATTAGTAAATGTCTTCATGGGTTTACTACCAACAATAGTTTAGACTTGATACATTTTTTTATTGAAAAGTAACTAATTTATGAGTTATAGTGAGTCTCTTTCGATCTTGAACCCTAAAAGCAGGCCTACAAAGATTGTGGCTCCGATGTATGTCATAGTAGCAACTTCACTTAGGACTAAAGAGACTTTGCTCCTAAAAGCATTTTGATTAAGTTTTTTATAATTAAATTTTATTATTAATCCTATCTCCTTTTGAAATTGCATTTCTTGCATACATCTTAAAGTCTTTGAATTAGGTTAGGCATCCCTTTTTAGCCCTAGTGCTATCCTGAAGCACATCCTATTTTCACTCAATAAAGAGAGGTGTCAAGAAAACCCACCAATCTAAGTCTAGTACCAATTGGTATATAATATGGTGACCCATCAATTATTATATTTGTGATGAGCCAGACCTATTGGCATGGACCATGCTTAGGTAACCCTAAAATTTCATAATCTTTGACTCAAGCTCATGTAATGACAATAGATATTTTTCCTAAGTTTTATGGCTATAATAATCTTTCCCTACTATTTGGACCTTTATGTATTGACCAAACTTAAATAAATTAGGAGGGTACTAGTCAAATACTACCATGGCCAGCGGGCTCAACCCGATCTATATGAGTTAGTTAAAATACATGGTCAAAATTCATATGCTTGCGCTTTCAATTAAGAGAGATTATACTATGGGTTTTTTTCCATGCACCGTAAGTGTCTATGGGGTACCCTATTGACCTATGGATTAAGCCTACCTAGGAAAAAGACTACACGATCTCCTGTGTGGAAATAATAAGGTTGGAAGGTTATTGTTGTATTTGTGTGTCATTGTGATTAATGTCTAACAAAAGCATTCATTACATTCATGCATCATTTGCACCATGCTAATGCATCATTCAACATGCATCACTCCTAACATTTGATCCTTGTAGCAATCATAGATTCATTTAAATGATCCAAAGGGTCAAACGATCACCTTATTTAGAGACCAACATTTGAGTTGCCAAGGTCAAGCTCAAGTTTAAAGTTAGGTTTGAATGTCAGTTCAAAATTGAGTTTAAGCAGACAGGAAATAAGGTAAAAAATAGATGATGAACTGTTGAATGAAATCGAAAGAGTTGCTAAAAGGTTGTTTTCTTTAAGAAAAAGGTTGGTTATGTCTATTGTATGGCCTTCAATAATGAGGGATGAGTTAGATAGGAGATTAGATAGGCATCTCTAAGAGTTCAAGGAGAGAATGCTAGCTATGATTGGCAGATTGGTGGCCTCTATGACACCAAATGCTAGAACTCGACCTGTAATACCTGCTCGCAAAATAGTAGAGCTGATGTATATTAGGGACACTACCATAATAGATGCTACCATGCCTCAAGACATGTCGAGGAGGCATGGTCCTAAGAATGACTATGTTAAAGAGGAAGATGAAGATTATGCTCCCCTATTGATGAATATAAGGAGTAGAGGTCCTAATACTGAGGATCCAGCCTTCAAAAAGATGAAAAAGAAGGTTAACGCTATTTTAGGCTATTATATGCTGGTAGGGAAATAAAACTTGAGGATAGGGACTTAGATGGAGATAAGCCATTGTCCTAGATGTTTAAGATGCCTGACTTACCAAGGTTTGATGGTACTATAGATCCAACAATGCATGTTAAACAATATACACTAATCATGAAAGGGACCACCTTAACTAGAAAGTAAAAGGTGGAATATTTTTGTTTAAATTTGATAGGGCCCTCAATTAATTGGTACCCTAGGTTAAATAGGCGTACCAAAAAGGATTAGGATTTATTGATTAAGGAGTTCCTTAAGCAATATGATTGTAACACTAGAATAGGGGTTTCCTTGAAAGATCTTGAGTTGCTTTAGCAGAAATATGATGAATCTTTCCATGAGTACCTAGGTGGAGGAATAGGATGATGGAGATGAATAGAAAGCTTAACATAACTGATCATATTAGGCTTTTTATTCGAAATGCAAGCTTGTACTTGAGAGATGGCTTAAAAATGAAAGGTTTGAAGGATTAGGATTCGTTAAAGGATATAGCCATAGAAACTAAAAGAGAGTACTTAACTAGAAGAGTGAACAATGAGGGTATAAAGAGGAACTTCAGTAATAGCAAAGCAGTTAGGAATAGCAGTGGGTTAAACAAAATTGGGAAGATTGTAGAGTTGTTTGCTATAGAGGCTAGTCAAAGGCATTATCCTAACCTAGGTAAGTCATTATCTTGGGTGTTAGATCGATTGAGTAAGGAAAGGAAACTTCAACCACTACCCTCTAAACCTGCAATGAGTCAAGGGTTACCCCATCATAGAGAGGATCAATATTGTGCCTACCATCAATATATTGGGCACCTGATTGACTATTGTCACATCCCAAGAAATAGAATTCAGGATCTGATAGATAGTAAATAGACTTTAGATCATGAGAAGAGGGATAAAAAGAAGAAAAAAGGTTATTGATAATGGTCATTTATATGATATTTTTAGTATGTTTTTAAGTGTTTAATTGAGTTAATTTTGTGTTAATTAGGTTAAATTTGAGTTAAATTTATTATTTTTATGTTTTTAGAGTTAATTATAAATTTTGGTGTTTTTCAAGATTAATTTGCAAGAAAAAGGACTTAATTACAAAAAAGGCAAAGATTGGGGCCAAAACTGCAAATATGAAGAATTGATGTGAGAAAATTGAGCGTTCAGTCCAGAACCTCTACCCGTGGCCACATGAAGGAGTGAAGATTGGAGACCCATGGCCACGTGAAAGACATTTGATGAAAGACAAGAGAAACACGTGACAACGTGTGAAACAAAGGTAGTCCACACGTGACCACGTGTGAGGAAGAACTAAAGGGACATATGACCATGTGTGGAATTACACTAGCACACACATGGCCACGTGCTCAATCTCCCATGCAACAAAGGATTTGCGATCTTCTCTAATTCAAGAAGGATTCTTCTCCTACTCCAATTTGGGAAGTTTAGAAGGTTTCTACAACATATTTTGCCTATAAATAGACAACTCTAACACCAAATAAGGGGGAATTAGGAGAATCAATTAGGAATTAGGAATCTTAGAGTTAAGCTTAGTTATTTTACATTATTTTCTATTTTCATTGTTTTTCAACTTTGTCTTTAGTTTTTAATTATGTTTAGGAAGTAGTTTTTCTTCTTTTGCTAATGGATTCTTGAAATCTTATATTTTCATTGTTATGACTTTATTTTGAGCTTAATTTTCAATATCGGTTGATTATTTCTTGGTTTTAAGCATATTCTTATCTTTGATTGTGTTGAGATTGATTGTTGGTTTATTGAATAAATAACTAAAAATTGGTTTTGACATAGTTAATGATTTGCATGTTCTTGGATTGACTCTTAAGTGTTTATGCATGATTATTATCCAAAATATGAGACAATTATGTGTTAATATTATTGGTTAATACTAAGAGAGGAGGAACTAAGAATAAATTGGAGTTGAATCACTTGAGAAAGGCTTCAATGAATATTTAGGAAGTTAAAACTAGATTTGCATGCTAAATATTATATTTGTCTATGAGTTTAATACTAAGAATGATATACTTGAATAAAGATATCTTGCTTTATTACTAGTTTTTTCATAATCACTGGTGTTTCTATTGAATTTAAGTCATTACAATGAAAGTTAAGGTGGATAGTTCCTTTAGCAAGAGAATTCCAGTTATTGCTTTGTTTTTAATTCATGTTTTAGCTTTTATTTTGTTTAATTGTTTATTTTGTTTAATTTTTGGTTTTAAGTCAAAAACATTTGGGAAACAATCTCGGATTAATTTAATTCATATATAGATATTATTCTTAGCAATCCATGTTTCTTTGGGTACGATATTTTGGGGTCTTAATCTATATTTTCCTGTATTACTAGCCGATCTAGTACACTTGCTAGCATTCGATCAGTTATAATGTTGTGCCACCTCTGATGTTTATAATTAGATCTAGTATGCCTGAATGGTATGTCATGAAGGACCTATATAGGAAATAGTACATGCCCGTTACTCGCTTCACCCCTAAAGTAACAAAGCTAAGTAAAAAAATCAACCAGTTTCAATGATTGATTATTGGAATACCCTACAGAGAGTGAAGATGAAAAGACTTTGATGACCATTGATATCTAGATTTTAGCCAGTGAGAATGAGGAAAAAGTGAGGGAAGAAAAAAATGTTAAAGCGGTCACTAAGAGTCGTAGGGTGGCTCTAAAGATCGAGAAGTAGCTAGCTTCAGATACAGTGCGTACAGAGAAAAAAGTTAAAGGTGATCAGATAATTAAGCAGTTAAAGAAGATGCAGGCGTAAATCTCAATTTGGGACATGTTAAGATAATCTCCCTCGCATAGACATAAGTTAGTGGAAGCTTTGAGTGAATCGACTATTGCCACTACTAGTTCACCCTTTAAGCTATTAGATCTGGTCAATGGAGGGACAGGAGAGAATGTTTTATACTCTAATGTCAATTTACCTGCTAAAGGAAGAAATCATAATCGTCCTCTCTACATCAAGGCCCAGGTAAATGGCAAATATACGGTCTGTGTGATGGTAGATGATAGCTTTTCTATTAATATTTGTCCCTTAATGGCAATTTCTGCTTTTGGGCTAAATGAGAGCATGTTGAGTAAAGCCGACTTGACCATCTCTGCTTATGATAATTTTAAAAGGCAAGCTACTGGAACATTTAAAGCTTTAGTGAAGATAGGATCCATTGAGATCGAAGCTAAATTTATGGTGTTTCTAATTCCTGCCAACTTCTCTATGCTACTGGAAGGCTATAGTTCCATAGTTTGGGTAGTGTCCTAGTTTGAGAATAAATATATTGGCTCAAAATATAAGGTAGCTATGTATGATTTCTTTTGAAGGCTTAAGCAGGATAATAAATCAGTAGCAGAGTATAAGCGCGAGTTTAAATGCCTTAGTGCTTATTTAGATGAGAGCCAATCCACAAAAGAAAATTTATGTTAGTGGTTTGAAAGGGGACTGTATACAGAGCTTAAATACATCATTGGGACCTAGAAGTATCCTGATTTGAGGTCCATGGTCGAGGCTGCCATCAAGTTAGAGGCCATCCAAATAGACAAGGCTAATAAGAAATCCAAGTTTCAGCAGAAAAGGAAAAAAGGATAGTCCAATGGTAAGGGAGGTCAGAGTAAGAAGTCCAAGGAATCTTTTGCATCTTAGGCCCGTACACCAGCTGCAACAAGTCGAGGACAAGGTGGTGCACCCTGTGGCAGAGCTCTAGTTGCTTCAGCAGCTAGTACTCCTCAAGACAGAGACAGTAGGATAGCAGTAGCCTATGACCATTGTGGTAAGATTCATCCTAGGAAGTGCAAATATTTGAATGGAGCATGCTTTAGGTGTAGATCCAGAGATCATCAGATAAAAAATTATCCAGTAATACATATTACTTCAGCCACTTCTCCAGCAATAGGTACCGGATCCTTTGCATCAAAAAATCATGGTAAGGGAGCTTCCCCCATCACTTCAGCTTCTAGACCAGCTGGACAGTCATCTCAGGACTATAGACGAGCTACAGACCAGACTTATGCTGTCAGAGCCAGAGAAAAGGAGGATGCTCCAGATGTGGTAGTAGATAAATTTCTCTTGCTATCTAATTCATTACATGCTTTGATAGATCTTGATTCTATATATTCCTACATTAGCACTGCTTTAGCATAGGATAAAGGGATGAAATAAGCATGCTTGGATTAAAATATCTTGGTGAGTAATCCTTTGGGGCATAGTGTAGTGGTGAACAAAGTGTATAGACAGTGTCCGATTAGTGCTCGAGATCATATATTCCTGAAAAATTTGATTGAGTTGTCCTTTCGTGAGTTTGATGTGATTCTGGGGATAGATTGGCTATCCGTCCACCAAGCAATTGTTGATTATAAAAGAAAAATGATCACTTTAAAACTTAATGATGGTCGGGAGATCACATTGGTAGATGTGAGAACTAACTTTTTATTTGATGTGATATCTGCTACTGTTGCTAAGAGATTGATAAGGAAATGGTGCATAGCTTATATGTGTTATGCAGTGGAGGCAAAGAGAGACAGTCCAAAGGTTTCAAAAGTACCTACTATCAGAGAGTTCGTTGATGTATTCCCTAATGAGTTACCAAGCTTTCCACCTGATAAGGAAGTGGAATTCTCCATTGATGTTGCTCCAGAAACTGCTCCTATCTCCATTGCTCCTTAAAGGATAGCACCTGTAGAACTAAAATAATTGAAGATTCAGCTACAAGAACTGCTTGACAAATGGTTTATTAGATCCAATATTTTTCCCTAGGGAGCACCAATTCTGTTTGTAAAAAAGAAAGATGGGACACTCAGGCTGTGCATTGATTACCGATAATTGAATAAAGTGACCATAAAAAACAAATACCCCATTCCTCATATTGAAGACTTATTTGATCGGTTAAAGGAAGCGGATGTATTCTCAAAGATTGACCTGAGATCTGGCTACTATCAGATGAGAGTGAAAGAGACAGATGTACCCAAGACTGCTTTCTGCACTAGGTATGGCCATTATAAGTTTCTAATCATGCAATTTGGGCTTACAAATGCATCGACCGCTTTTATAGACTTGATGAATAGGATTTTTCACCCTTATTTGGACCATTTTATGATGATCTTCATCGACGACTTCCTGGTGTATTCCAAGATACCGAAAGAGTATGATAAACATCTGAGAATTATTCTGCAAACTCCGAGGGAAAAATAATTCTATGCTAAGTTTAGCAAATGTGATTTCTAGTTGAATGAAGTATCCTTCTTGGGTCATGTGATATTTGTAGAAGGCATAAAGGTGGATCCTTCAAAGATTGATGCAATATTGCAGTGGAAGCCACCTAAAAATGTTACAAAAGTGAGGAGTTTTTTGGAATTAACTGGATATTATAGGAGATTCATAAAAGGCTTCTCCAGCATTGCAATTCCTATAACTCGACTGCTATAAAAATATACTAAGTTTGTATGGACTGGTAGATGCCAAGAGTGTTTTGAGAAGCTTAAAAGTATGCTAACAGAAGCCCCTATCTTACACAACCCAAGTCAAGCAAAGATTTTATGATCTATGGTAATGCCTCCAGAAATGTTTTAGGCTGTGTTTTGATGAAGGAAGGCAAGGTGATTGTTTATACCTTCTGAAAATGCAAGACTCATGAGAAGAATTATCCTACTCATGATCTAGAGTTAGCAGCTATTGTCTTTGCATTAAAGATTTGGAGGCGCTATCTATATGGAGAAAAATGCTATATCTATTCAAATTACAAGAGTTTGAAATATTTGCTTACCCAAAGAGAACTCAACCTTAAATAGAGACGCTGGTTGGAGTTGATTAAAGACTATGATTACTTTATCGACTACTATCCAGGAAAAGCAAATTTAGTAGCTGATGCACTTAGCAGGAAATTCATGTCAGGTAATGTAAATGTTTTCAAATGAATATGTATAAGTGATTGATAAGTGTTATTGACTGATAATAGTGTTTGCAATTCTTCGGGCTATGAAGTCATTTTGAGTTTGGTTTCAGATGGAGCTTTATTAGCTGAAATACAAATGAAATCTGACTTTATATATCGGGTGAAAGTAGCCTATAAAGAAGATGATCGACTGAAAACTATCATGAATAAGTTGAAAGATAGCAGTAAAGGAGATTATTCCTTAAATGTTGATGGAAGCCTTTACTATAAGAAAAGACTTTATATACCAGATCAGAAGGAATTGAAAAAAACATCCTTACTGAAGCTCACCATAGTAGTTATGCCATGCATCCTGAAGGTAACAAGATGTACCAGGATTTAAAAGCTTATTATTGGTGGTCAGGTATGAAGCGGGATGTGACATAGTTTGTAGGCAAATATCTGATATGTCAGCAAGTGAAAGCAAAGCACCAGATTCTTTCGGGATTACTTCATCCTATTTTGATACCAGAGTGGAAATGGAATAGAATAACTATTAGTTTTGTAATAGGATTGCCAGTCACTTAAGGAAAGCATGATGCCATATAAGTGATCATTGACAGACTCACCAAATCTACTCATTTTTTATCTATATGGATGAATTATCCTTTGACCAAGCTGGCAGAAATCTACATCAATAAAGTAGTGAGATTGCATGGAGTGCCATCATCCATTAGTTCTGATATGGATCTTAAGTTTACTTTTCATTTATGAAAAAGTTTGCAAGAAGCTTTGGGTACGAGACTCCATTTCAACACAGCATGTCACCCTCAGACAGATGGCCAGTTAGAGCGGGTTATTTAGATTTTGAAAGTCATGCTATGATGTTGTGTGTTAGGGTTTGGTAGCAATTAGAAAAAATACTTATCTCTTATATAATTTGCCTAAAATAAAAGCTACCAGTCCAACATAAAAATGGCTCCTGTTGAAGCTTTATATGGAAGAAAATGCATAACTCCCTTGTGTTGGACCAAATTGAGCGAAAAAAATTGGTTAGATCTTACTTGATCTATGATTTAGAAGAAAAAGTTCAGATCATTAAAGGTAGATTGAAAAAATCCATGGATCATCAGAAATCCTATGCAAATCTGAAAAGAAAAGATATAGCACTCCAGTAGGAGATGGAGTCTTTTTGAAAGTATCTCTATGAAAGAAAGTTCTGAGATTCGGTAAGAAGGGCAAGCTAAGTTCGAGATTCATTGGCCCTTATGAGATACTTTAGTGAGTGGATCCTGTAGCTTACTGATTAAAACTACAATCGAAGTTAGAAAAGATGCATGATGTGTTCCACGTATCTATACTCCGTAGGTACAAATCTGATCCTAACCATGTGATCACACCAAAAAAATTCAAGTTCAAGTCAATATGACCTATGAAGAGAGATCGATAAGGATCCTATCTAGGAAAATTAGACAGTTCAGGAATAAACAGGTTCCACTAGTGAAGGTTTTATGGCACCATCATAATGTGAAAGAAACTACATGGAAATCAAAAGCTACTATGAGATAAAAATATCTTCTGCTCTCCAATACAGGTAAATTTTGAGGATGAAATTTCTTTTAGTATGGCAAAATTGTAATGGTCCGAACATCGAACTAGTCGTAAATAGTATTTTTCGATAGTAAATGGTGTTTCTGAGCTGAAAAGTACATCCGGAGGTGAAAAAAATTTTATTTAACTATAAAAAAAATATTTGTCAAAGGTAGTCCGAGATTGAAATTTGAAGTGAATTTAAGGTCAAATAGGCCTCTAAAAGTTAAAAATACGAAAAACGAAGCGATTCGATTTTAGATTAATTAGTTGATCAATGTTTGACTGAGCCATTAAAAATAGTAAATAAAGTCTAAAAATTGCCAAAAATTGTATGCATGTATAAAATAATGTGTAGATTATTATGATTGCAAAAAGTAAATTTTTCGGTAACATCGGTATTGGTTGAATTGGATCGATATGATTGAACCGGATCAGTAACTAACTCTGATTGGACTAAAATTTTGTGTACAGATTATTTTTGATATGATAAGATTGATGGAACCAATTTTGTGATAATTTAGTTTTGAAAAGTGAGAGAATTGCTGGAAAATTTCATTTTTAGGCTTAAATAGGAGTTTTGGGCCTTAAGTAAGTGGGCTTTGGTTCAACCCACCTAAGACCCATATAAAAGATGAGGGAAATAAGATATTTTGGCCAGCCACCTCATCTCCTTCAGCTTCCTTCTTCTTCCTCCAAGCCGAAACCACTTTAAGCCACCATTCTTCATTTTTCTTCAAGCTTTCTCTCATTTTTTCTCTTAATCCAAGCATAAGAAATATTATTTTACCTTTATAGATGATTAATTAAGCCTCTATCTGATTAGGGAAACTAATTAAGAGAAATCAAGTGAAAAAATGTTAGGTATCAAATTGAGGTATGTGTAATTCAAGGATTTAAATTTGTTTAAGGGTGCCTAGATTTTATTTACGATGTTATTTTGAGCATTTGAGATCAAATGGTTAAGGTTTTGATGGATTTAGATTTCAGTTATGGTAGATTTTCAAAAAGAAAGTCAATATTCCATGGTAAACGGAAAGGAAAATGAAGTTTAAGCAAGCATAAACCAAAGCAAAAGCTTAGTAACTAATAAATACTTATATTTCCCTTAAATTACATTATTTTTTCTTTATGTAACTTAGGAAAAAATTAGGAAAAGTGTGTAAAATTGAAATTGACATTAGATTAGTGTAATTAGATCTTGAATGAACCTATTAAGAAGCTTAAATGAATTTAAAATACTATGTATGGTGAACTTCTTATGTTGGTTGAATGGTTACCTTAGTGAAATTAATGTATGTTTTATATATTTTGATAAAATTAAGCCATAAAATGATTATAAACACGAAAATAACATGTCCATAAATTTTTATAGAATTTATGAAAATTAATTGAATATTTTGAGATGAAATTTTTGTTATGTATTAAGCAAAAATATTGATTTTTTGAGAAATAATTCATAAGTGATGAGAAAATGGTGAATTATTGTGAAATAATTCATAAAATGTGAAAAAAGTACTGAAAAAATTGACTGACAATGTACTGTATTGGAAAAGTAATTGAAACTGTTAAAAATCTAAAAAATAATTTGAAATTAAGTGAATTTATGTGTTTAGCAATAGTCAGGCAATTATAATCTAACTCAGGATATAATTGGCTAATCATAGGGATACATATACCGCGGGTACAAGTCATGATGACTTATTTTGTTATGGTATGATCATTGATCTTTCATAATATCTATCTTCTCTGTTATCTGCTCTATAAAAAATTATCCTTAGAGGTCAATTCTCAGTCTGTATAGGATTCTGTGGGATTCACGTCCCATATATCTAGTCTGAGGATTTTTGTCGGGATTATACTAGAGACATTGTGTTAAGAATAAGTTAAAAGTACAAAAAAAGCTAAAAGTGTAGTTTAAAGTAAAAAATGACCTAATTGAAAAGAAATAAAATGTTTAGGGGTAAAACTATAATTTTTCCAAAAGTTGAACTTAACGAGTAAGAGTAATTAAGAAATATTTATAAAGAGCAAAATGGTAATTTAATGATCAAACAGTTCAAAAATGAACTTTTGTAAAGTTCAGGGACTAAAATATAATTTTACATAAAAAGATAAAATAATGACTAATTGAAAATTTTGAATGCCAAAACTTCAATGTGAAGTGAAAATAATAAAAGTAATGGCAATTTTGTAATTAAAGAGTAAAAAATGGTATTTTGTAATAAAATGAAAAATAAAGGACTAAAATGAAAAGCTTACTAAAAGTTTATTATTAAGTTGAAAAGATTGTTAAAAGTATTGAAAAGTATTTTTTGATAAAAAAAATTGAAAATTTTACATAATTAGTATAATTATGCATTTTTGGAAATACTATGATTGTTAGTCACTACTGGGCATATTTAATGCTCAACATGTAAAATAAACTGCGTGCAGGTATAGATGAGGTGGAGCAATAGTACACTTTGGATGAAAGGTTTTTGAAGGATTAGAAGTTATATTTTTGTATTAGCATGTATATTATGATATATGTTTGAAGTTAAGAATTAGTTTGTAATGGTACAATATATTGTATATATGTAAACATATGGTAGGCTAGTATGGATGAACAATGTGGATGGAATGAAATTGAGTTATGTGGATGAGATGTATATGCAATTTTTTGAACTGATGTGCTCCTGAGGGGCTATGAAGTTTATCTATATTTCAGGAGACTAATTAAGTTTATAGTCGTTATATTGCTGGATTTTTGGAAAATGAATAGTAAAATTGGACAGATATAGGTCAGCGATAATATGAACTTAAAGAATGAATAATAAATAAGCATTAAGTAATAAGGAATTAAATGGTCGAGATTACAAGTTTAAGTTAAGAAAAGAAAAAAATTTAGGCCAATCGTTTAAATCAGTAAGATTATAATAGTAAAGACGTTACAGATCGACCATGAAACTTCAGCCTTGTCGGTTCTTTATCCGGTTTGGTTTTAATAACATTGCTCTTAACTAAACAATTAATGCATCTAGATCAATTACAAGTGTCTTAAAAATATTCAACAAACTGAGACGTATGCAACTGCACATCGCCTTCCTTACACAAGAATTCAATTGTTCATATAATTGTTTAATTACAAATCTCCAAATATCCTGGTATATTTCAAAATTTGATGCTCAGGTCTTCCTTTCCTCACAAATTTTAAGGATATTACAAAATCTCATCATCTCAACTGGATCGGAATTCTCCAAAAATCTAACTATATATAAAGCAAACACGGGAATTGAAAAAGCATATTATAACACCCTTAACAGAATAGTTCTTTCTAATACACAAACAATCGGTAAAAGGTAAATTTTTTTTTTACTAAATTTCGACAGTATGACGACTAGTCGCTTACTAGCCTCCTGAAAAATTAAAAATCACACAGCCTCATAGAGGCACAACAATTATTACAAAGAATAAACTCACATTATAAATGTTCATTCATATAATAAAAATCACTATCCAATAATCAATGACTAACAAACAGACAATCTTAGACATACCATATTTTTCATTTCATAAACAGTAACTTAAATATAACTTAGCTCTTTACTACTACTGTCTAAGTATATACATGCCAAAAAAATATTAAATTAAAATTATAATTGACTTTTCATCTTCTTCAATTTTTGCATCTCTGTGTATCGAGCTACTGCAAAATTTCAGAACCTGCACGCAGTAAACACTACGTGCTAAGCACTAGATATGCTCAATGGTGACTACTAATCCTAGAATTTTCTAAATAAAGCATAATTACATATATTATGCGAATTTTTATTTTTATTTATCAGAAATTTGTTTTTAATTTCTTTAACACTATTTTTATTAGTTACCAACATTTTTGGTAATCTTTTTGCTTTAATTCTTTACCTTTTTAATTTACTTTACCATATTTCTTTTTTGTGATTCAATTACAAATTGACATTTATATTTACATTTCTTATTTTTACTTTTACTTAGCTTTTGTCCTATACTTTTAAATTACTTGATGCAGTTGTCATTTCATTTAACGAGTTACATTGGTACTCTTATTTTTAATGGTACTTTATCCAATTACTTGTTCATTTCTTGCTATTTATTCTTTTATTTCCCTTGACTCTCTGGCTAATTAACGCTTTGCAATTACCGAAGCTTTTAATTTTTAATGTAAAGTGATACAGTTATTTGGAATCCTTTACATACAGATCTTTATTTTCTTTTCTTTCTACATATGGACCTTTTTACCCACTTATTTCATAATTATTACCTTCTTTTTTTTCTAAGCAGTTATTTTTCCTTTGATCGTTGTTCTTTTCATTTAACTTTTACTTTCAGAATTCCATTACTTAGTCATATTTTTACATTTAGTTACGGTATTGTCATTTTGGCTTTAAATACAATATTAGTACTATTTTTCAAACTTTTTATTTTCAAAATAATAATTGGTACATAAAATACCAATTAATTTGTTATTTATCTTTTTCATGTAAAAATTCATTTTAAGCCCTTTTTCTTTTACAATACTTATTTTAATTCTTATTTTCTATTTTACTTTTATAAAACAATTTCTTTTCATCTTTACTTGTTAATTAAAATATTTGGAAAAACTAACAGTTTATCTCAAACTTTTCATTTCCTTTTTAATCAATTCATTTTTCATTTATAACTTTTACATTTAATTTACTTTTGCATTTCTGATTTATTCTTATCAATATGCCCTTAGAGCAATATGACAGGAACTCTCAGAAATGATATGCGGGACATGGATGCCAAAGGACCCCACTAAAAGAGAAATAACCCCATAGTAATTATTTCTCACAGAGCACATCACTTACACTTACACTATCACATTAACACTGAAGCTATGGAGATCAGCGATTCTATCCATAGCAAAGCAAGTCGCCATGACTTGTACCGCGGTATAGGGTGTCCCTATGGCTAGCCAATTATATCCTGTATAAGAATATCACTACCTAGCTATTGCTAAGGGAAAAATGATCAAAAATATTCGAAAAATTTTTAAACTTTCAATAATTTTAATTTCTTTCATTTTTCTTAAAATAGTATATTTTTGTCATTAGCACTCTTTTTAATGCTATTGACTATACAGTAAATTTTTCCTTTTTCTATTACTTTCTTTTTGCAATTATTTTATCTTTTCGATCACTTTTTGTAAATTATTCTATAATAATTCACTCTGAACATTTAGCGCTTTTTTTTTAAACTTTTATACACTTTATGAATTATATGGTTATAACTCACTTTTTCTTCCACTACAAGAAAAATGCAAAATAGCGAGGATAAAATGATGATTTTTCGTTGCTAAATCATTTTAGCGAGGACAAAAATTTTGTAACAAAAGTCATCCTAGCTGAATTTAAAGTCCTCGCTAATTTTTGCGACGACTAAGTCCTAAGTCCTCGCAAAAGATAGCGAGGACTAAATCCTCGCAAAATTAGTGAGGACTTAGTCATCGCAAAAATTAGCGAGTACTAATATCCTCACAAAATTAAGCTAGGATTTTACAAACATGAGATTTATCTTTGCTAAATGTTGATATAAACTTATTTTTATTAATTTAATATGAAAATTTCATTATTTAAACAATAAAATAAAAAATAATAAATTTATATTTACTCAATATTTAATATAAAAAAATATATATTAATGAATAAATTGTTATTTACAAGTGTATAACATTGCTAATAATATATCTAAAATGATACATGCATATATAACAATAACAACGAAAATTCATAAACAGTTTATAAAATATTTATTATAGCCTAAAGTTATTCTTAATTTGATAAATCCCCGTACACGTTTTATTATAGCACTAAGCAAGGCCTGTACAAAGTAATAAAATTAAAGAAATGAGCAATTGAAAGATTCAATGATGTTTAATGCAATAACACTATGACTCCATGGGGATTCCTGCTAACAATTAGAAAAAGTTGAGCACAAGTTCTCCTTTGAATGTCCACGTTCCAATGCATGCCATGTCTCAACTCTCAACTGGCTTCATTATGAAGTCAGTTTAATATTGTAGGGGCCAATTTGTTAAAACACCTAAAGTTGAGCAGCAAAAATTTCTGAATTTCTGAGGAAATAAACCTCACAACAACATCAACATTCACAATGAAAACTGACTAAAAGCATGAAAATAGCCAATTTACTCTACTTGTCTGCTAGCAAATTGCAAGCTTAAATTCTAAAAGGAATTTGAAAAAAGAGGAGAGTGATGCATACCTTTGTAGTTCTAGAATGGCGCCAGGTCTGTTTAGATACTCACAGCCACATGTAGGCAAAGAAAACTTCGAATCTTTATTGCCAACTGAATAAACAGCACCTCAAACTCTCAAAGGTACTTGCATCAAACCTTTACAAATATAATTAAGCGTAATAGTTTTTTGAAGTAAATATAGCAAAGATTTAAAGTTAAATTCAGAAAGAATATAAAAAGCACATTGATAAATTATACTATATGCTTTAAAAAAAATTAAACAAGCCTTTTGATTCAATCTAAACTAAACCATAATCGATCAATTGTTTATTGTCTAACTTTAAAATAAATGTAATTAGTCTCTCTGTCATTTCAGAAAGTCATTTCCTGCGTTGCTGAATTCAAAGAATAATTTTAGAAACATTTAATTACATGCAAGTATGATTCTAATGACTATGATGGGTCAAAACTTCTGCAATCTTTTTATTTATTGGAGATCTTTAGGCTCTAGTAATAGTCATCCTTCAGCCTCGAGCACCATTTAAGGTTTTGTTCAGTTCAAGAAACACAGTGACACTTAAACTAATCTAATCTTTTATTTTTATTGAAAGCTCTAGATTTTCCAGAACTTTTATACGTGCATAAGCTCTAAAGTTAACTGTGCCTTCCATAACTTTTTGTTCTTTACTCTCAACTCATTTTCATTCCATTGAACCCTAATCCCACCCACCCAGCCAATACGCATACACATTTCAATAACTTCGACATTAGATTTCCTAAAGCATATCTCAGCAGGAATTGTTGTGAAATTGAATAAATTAGAAAAATATAAAGCCTCTCAACAAATTATAGATGAGCCGATGATGATACCTTCACAATGATAATGGCTATAACACCACAGACAATGAGAAACAGAAAAGGCATTATACATTTATCAGTAGCCACCTGCAGGAGAAAAGCCATAAAAAATTGAATTCATGGCAAAAAAGTAGCATCTGGAGGGCACAGCTAAACCAACTAACCTGCCTCCCAATCTCCTTAACTAGCCATAAGGCCTTCTTAAGTGAGAACTGAATTGTATCCAACTCATTAACAATACGCTCCATTTGTTCAGTCAGCCCCATTTGAATTAGTACACGAGTTTCCCTCATGAGACGAAAAAAATGAAGAAAAAAAAGAGGCAAATAAGTCGTCGCTCAGATGACTGGTGAGCAATACTTACTTGACCTTTTAAGGTGACATCGGTTTGAGTCCCAACTTCAGTTGTTTTTGCAACAACCTGGGCCGAGTCTTAAGTTAATAATGTCAATAAAAGGAGAACTTAAGCTATGAGCTCACTATTCTCTCTTTCTCCATTTAATGATATGGCACCAACCTTTTTAGAAAAAAAGTCATACAAAATATTAAACTATTATATAACTTTAATTTTATTATTTTGATTTTATAGAAACTCTGAATCTAAATAAAAGATAAATATGAAGCCTTTTAATTTTTATACTTCTTAGTTAGTATGTATATAATCCCATAGGGCCTGTCCTAACCCATTCAAAAGCATAAAACCAGCAATAACATTACGCTTTCTCTCCAATCACAAGAGAAGTTACAAAAGTTACGTCTAAATTGATCTTTGTAGAAGTGAGAACCAGTAAATGGAAGAATAATCTAATTATGAAGATAAAAGTAAATAGAAATGCTTATAATATAAAAGAGAGAAAAAATGATTACCTAAAGTTTTTGTCTTGAATTAAGAGTGATTGAGGTCTGAAGTATGAGCTTGGTCCTCGCTCACATTAACTCTTTCATCTTTAAGAGAGCAAGCTAAATTAAAAATAGCAGAGAGAAACATGGCATGAGCAACCACATGAAGCATTAAGAATGAAAGATTTCTGCTATCTCACCAATACATCAAGAAGATTGTAAGGGATTAGAGATCTTTAGGCTCTAGTAATAGTCATCCATTAGGCCTCTTAATGAAATTTTCTTACTAGTAATATCAAACTCACCATAGAACAAATCCCGATGAATTGTAACTGTTGAGAACTCAGGTTTATCAAAGTCATCAGATAACCTGGAGAATTCGAATAAGAAAGCAGGTAATTAATATAAGCATAGCATCATCGAGTTCAATGTGTTAATGATCATATAGACTCTAACTGTAGCCAAACAGCCAATCAAAAGTGCTATTGCAAAATAGTTATTGGAAACATTAAGGCTATCTCAATCAAAAGTAACATAATTTACCTGAGCCAACCTATTCATAATTATTGGAAACATTAAGGCTATCTCAATCAAAAGTAACACAATTTATCCTCTCCACCATCAATAAACAATTTGAGTGAGTACAGATGTTTAATAACTCATTTTCTCTCACCCTCTGTCAATTCCCTTGTTAGCTATCTACTCTGCCTTTCAATGTAAAGTTCTTTTTAGAGAAGGGGAATATGCCTCTCATCAGTTAATCTAGAAAATGAAAGATCAATGACTAGAGATTGCATCATCTGCCTGATCTATCAACCAACTTAATGCAATTAAACACCTTTCAAGTTTCTCTAATAGCCAACCACCTGGTTTATATTTTTTTAAAAGAAAAAACAGATGAGTTATAATTATATTATATTATATTTATTTCTAGATATATAATTTATACCCAACTATATATATTATTCCAAGTTCTTGATAGAATATTGTTGATTCAATAAATTAAGCTTTTGATTCTCCTTTTATGAAGAAAAAACTGAATATCAATGTTACAAATATCTATATAATTTGTAAGATACAGTAAATGCTACTGGTACCAGAGTGAGATTCTCAGACAACAAGGTAAGACATAAACTAATAATGTTTGCATCAGAAATATGATGTCATTCCTCAATTATTCCTTCTTTTTACTCTATTGCACCAATTGTATAATTTGTAAAGCAGCATATCCAACTGATCATATGTAAAATAACCACACGAGAAACATAAAATGGGGTATGCCCACTGCAAAGTACCTCCAACGAGTTGTGAATGCTCAAACATCTCCTTTGTACCACGTTTTAAACCCTGATGAACTAAAATGAAAACCACTGCAAATAAAGCAAACATATATTCCAAATCAATAACAATAAATCTCACGAAAATAGATATAAAAACCGCAGCAACAAAAGAAGTAATGCTTTTAAAAACCTTTACATTTTACATTAACATTTTTAAAATCCGATGAACTCTCTTTATCCAAAATCAACATTTACATTTTTAAAACAATTTTTAGATCGCGATAATTTAGGTCGACTAAATCACATACAAGTATACAAACTCATTATTGCATGACGCAGGCTGACCAAATCACATACAAGTACACATTAATTAAACCCAATAATTAATGTGTACAGTATACTGACAATAGAACCTAGTAGTTATCTGGACTTTAATTCAACATCATCAATTACTTAATTAAGCTTCTAATTCTTTGAATTTGATCAATGATTTGTGTACAAAGAAACCCTGATCATTCACCAAAAGCTTAATTTATGCTCATGAAGGAAGGTAGTTATATTTCTAATTTGAAATATATTTCAAATTTCTCTAACAATTACTCAGAGTCATGCTCTTACCTGATGGCTGATTGTAGCAGATTATAAGGACTTTCTTGTTACAAATTCAGAACTCAGATGATTTTAAGTGACAAATTGAACTTCAGTAACATTTAGGAGCATAAATTTTAAGTTGGGAACTACGACTGAAATATACATGCTTATATTCATACAAACATCACAAGCACAAAAGTTAAATTAAGAAAACAACCTACCTCTGCATCTTCAGCTCTAAAGCTTTCGTAGTGCTGTCCTGCTTCTGGGCTTCTTCTGCTGCAGCAACAAAATTAAAATTATCAAGATGGAAAAATGTTGCAAAATTCATATATAACAATAAGAGTCCCTCATGGCTATGGAGGTATGAGGCGAGGATATATGATTTGCACAAATTAAAATTATCGATATGCACAACTGTATGAGGCGAGGACCTACGATTTTCGAGAATCGATATTACAAGAGGGAAAAAAAGGAGATATTGCAAAATAAACTCACAAATTATTCATAGTGGCGAGGATCAACCTCCATGCTTGACTGAAACTGCAATATGGCGACAAAGGGGTTTAGAAAGAGAGAGAATTATTAATTGTTTTGGAATAAGGAAAGGTGGATCTGAAACAATGAGACAAGGGAGAGGCAAACAAACTAGGGTTTTCTTAGAATGGGAGGAAAATATATATTAGGGGCAGAGAGAGCGTGTGAGAAGGCTGGGAAATAATAGGAAAGTGGAGGGAATTTTGGAAAAAATGGCGCCTTATAAAAATTTGGCAATTTTATTTAGCTAGAAAAATAGTACTGGCAAATTTTGCTACGAAAATTATTCAAGCTAATTTAGCATGTATAACTTATGTCAATTTTTGTGAGAAAATAAGCCTTGCTAAATTTGGCGAGGACTGTAGTCCAAGCTAAATTAACGAGGGATATGTTCTCGCTAATTAGTACACACCTTACACCTATAGTGATTTGAGTATTAGCGAGCAAATAAGCCTCGCTAAATTGGCGAGGACTGTTGTCCAAGCTAAATTAGCGAGGCTTATGTCCTCGCTAATTAGTCCATAAATCACATACACTATGGATTGGCCTCCGCTTCATCTATTATATGCATCTTATTTAAACGTTAACGAGGGATTTGTCCTTGCTAAAATGCTTCATCTATCATGTGCATCTTATTTAAACGTTAGCGAGGGATATGTCCTCGCTAAATGCTTCATCTATCATATGCATCTTATTTTAACATTAGTGAGGGATTTGTTTAGCGAGAATTTTTATCCTCGCTAAATGCTTCATCTATCATATGCATCTTATTTAAACGTTAGCGAGGGATTTGTCCTCGTTAAATTAGCGAGAATTTTTTTTCTCGCTCAATTAGCGACAATTTTTGTGCTCGCTAAATGCTTCATCTATCTTATTTAAATGTTAGCGAGGAAATTGTCCTCACTAAATTAGCGAGGATTTTTTTCTTACTAAATTAGCGAGGATTAAGTCCTTGCTAAATTTTAGCGAGGGATTTATCCTCACTAAATTGTCGCTAAAGTTTGCGCCAATATTAGCGACAAATTATTGATATTCTCGCTAAATTGTTACAAAATATATGTTTATTTGCATCCCGACTAACATTTGTGACAAAATTCATTTGTTGTCGCAATTTTGTCGCTATATCAGTGATTTAGCAACGATTTTTCTTGTACTCGCTAAATTTTGTCGCTATTCTGTAATTTTTTTGTAGTGTCCTTTTTCTTTAAAACTTTATGAATTATTTCTTAATAATTCAATAATTGGCTTTTAATAATTTTTCTCACTTTTCTGTCTGAAATTTTAGTTGTTCGGATATATCACTTTTATTCGATTGGTGAATTATTTTATAATAATTCACTCCTTTAATACTTTTTATGGACTAATTTATTTTGATAAATTAGGTAATCGTTTATTTTACAACTTTTTGAACAATTATAAATTATATCGGTATAATTCATTATTTTATTTTCAGGAAATGCATTAATTGGCTTTTTCATTTCTTTTTATACGGAATTAATTTACTTCACATAAATTTATCATCTTGTACTTGATTATTGAATTATTTCTCAATAATTTAATATTTTTAATTAAGCATATTCAATGTCTTATTTCATAAATATTCTAGATATTCAAATAAATTTAACAAAAATTCATATATATATTATTTTACAATTTCTATCACTTTCACTCACTTTATGATTTATTTCACAATAATTCCTTATTCTTATTAATTTCATAATTCAACAATTATTCGAAAAATATTCTCATAATTCATAGAAATTTCATAGAAATTTATATGTACTTTATTTCACTATTATTATCATTTTATGACATAATTAACAAAATTTTACTATTTTTATTAATTAAATCATTCAACAAATATTCTAAAAATATTCAAATAATTTTTATAAATTTCATAAAAATTTATGGATACATTATTTCACATTTACTACCATTTTTCACTTATTTTATTAATTATTTCACAATAATTCATTATATACAGTATATACATACACTTATAATTAACTTAAAAATTCTCAAATAATTTCTATAATTTCTTAAAATTTCATAGACAACATTTATCACATTTAAGCTTATTTTGGATTATTACTTATCAAAATTATGTAAAAATCACTTTATTATCCCATAAGAAAATCCGGCCACCCTAGGTTCACTATCTTAAAAATTCTTCTACTTTAATTTAAGCATTTCTATGGTATTATTTAAGGTCTAATTTCATTAATCTAACCTTAATTACAATTATTCATCAATCTTTCACTTTTTCCTTAAAGTACATAAAGGAAAAATATTTCAAATTAATGGAAAACAATGGAATTTAATAGTTACTAATCCTTTTTCCATGTTTAACCTTCCTTAAGCTTCCTTTACATGCCTTACATCAAGAAAAACCATCCATCTTCAATTTCTTATTTTAAGCACCGAAATATCCTTCAACAAAACACCAAGATATCAATAGCTTTTGTTCAAATTAACGTCTAAAATGGGCACCTAAATTTAATAGTAGATACATTAAAATAAATTTAAAATCAAGAAATTTCCTTACCTTAATTTAATATACCATGCTTAAACCCTTGATTTTCTTTGCTTTACTTCCTCTAATCAAAGGCTAGAGGCTAAAATATTACTCTACAGAGGTAAAATCACATCTAAAAAGCTTGAATTAAGGGAGAAGAAGAAAAAAGCTTGAAGAAAAACCTAAGGAAAGCAAGCATGGTGGTTCGGCTGGAAGGAGAAGAGGAGAAGCTGGTGGACGCTGCTGGTGTCTCAGATTTTTTTGATCTATTTCTACCCATTTTGGTGACTTAGGCTTGGGCCAAATTAATGGGCTTAAGCCCATTTAATTAAAGCCCAATATTAACCTAAAAATCAATTCTAATTTATTTCTCTTACTTTTTAACTCCAAACCACTTCAAAAATAATTTCATAATTTTTATCACATTAAAAATAGGTAGTACGCTCATTTTTTGCTCAATCGGAGTCCATTATTGATCGAATTCAAATGTATCGATCCGATTCGACAATATATCGATCCGATTCAAAAGTATCCGAGGAAAAAGCTGCTACTATTTATTTTCAAATAACTTTGTTTCCTAACAAGGGATTTTGCATTGGAGTTTCTTCTCACCATTCAATCTTTGATGGGAAAAGTATAATCATGTTTCTTAAAGCATGGGCTTATATATGTAAACAAATTGGAGAAGATAAGACTAACCTGATTTTGCCACAGGAGCTAACTCCGATTTTCGAACGGAGAATCATTCAAAACCCTGAAGGATTGGAAATGGTTTTTGTTGGGACCGCCAAACATCCCCTCATCTCCACATTAGTATGATATTGTTCACTTTGGGCCAAGCTCGTACGGATTTATTTTTGGATTCCTCCCAAAAGGCCTCATACTAATGGACTTAAGTGGACACACTTATATTCAAAGTGTTTCTGTAACACCCTATACCCGGTCAAAGAGAAGACTCGGATACCGGATGTCACAATCGAGTTTAGGCAATTTGACGCATAAAATAATCCTTTAATAAAAGTACTACTATTTTTATAAAAATTTTTACAGAGTATCCCCTAAAATTCAAGTTGCTCCCTGAAACAAAATTATCCAAAACACTCCTATTTATTCTCATCCTACCATCCATTCTCCATTCAAACTCCAACACACAATTAATGCCCTTCCTCCAATAAAACATAAATCAGCAAATATTAAACCATTCATATTTCTTAATTTACAATATTCTTACTTTAAATACAATACCAAGTTGTCCAAAACTATATACATCATATTACATGCCCATAAGTTAAGTACAATCCAAAAATTACCAAGAAAAACCGTAAAAGAACCTATAGTGTATCCACCTCAAAATTTTTCTGTATTGTGATCCAAATTTTGAAGCAGATTCACCCACGACTTTCCTTTCAAAAATTCCTTTAACCTACGCGCAGAAAGAAAACCACGCGCTAAGCATATTGCTTAGTGGTGTTCAAGCAATTCTATTTTTTCACATTATATATATACAGATAAATTAAGTAAATCATATACATATACATACTTAAATTTCTTAAACAATGCACATTTTAACCAATCAAGCTTTTACATATGGTAAAAAAAACCTATGAAAGCAATTTAAACAAATATATACATATGGTTACTATTTATTAATTAAATCAAATGTCAGATTAAACTTTGCAATTTGTATTTGCCCCAAGTAAATCCAGCAGAATAGCACCGAGCTGGATGAACGGGATATAATCGGGGGATTCAGTTCTCAGAACCGTCCAATCCCCTTTAACCATTTTTCTTATTCCACATATGCAATTTTTCTACTAATGATATATATTTCTATATACACACACACATATATATACATGTAGTTGTGGATTCAGCTCGCGGAGCCATCCAATCCACAACTCAATTAAATTACATACACCGAATTCAGCTCTCGGAGCCATCCAATCCGATGTTACATATCAAGGAGCCACATTGAAATTTTCCTAATTGGCATGCCAATCTATCCAATTTCTCCAATTCCTATCTGGCTTTACTAAGGGCAAATGAGAAATTTTCATAACAAATATACTTTACTTATTTAATTTAGATAATTAAATCTCCAAATTTATCATTCTTTGCTTTTCAAGATATCTTTAATTATCAACTTAATATGCATCACCAACTATGATTTCAGTAGAGCTTTTTCAATTACACTGGCTAACTGAAGTCACATTCAATTTATATTAATCGTAAAACATAATTATTAATCTTTGAATTTACCACAATTTCATATATATATATATATATATATATATATATATATATATATATATATATATATATATATATATATATAAATGCATCTAGTCGAATTTTTAAACTCAATATTTATAAGCTTATTCATAATTACTCAACTATAAGTTAAAAGCTTTTTGCACAATAAACATATTAACTACAATTTTTGTGCATAATACATGCTCATTAATTTTTGCTTTAAAAATCACATTTATATCATAATTTTACTTAATCTTAAACTCAATTTACATAACTTTAAACATAAGAGAATTAACAATAATTAAATCCATCCAAAACATAAATTTTATAACATACATAATGCATAATTACTAAGGAAAAATAAATTTGCTTGAACACTTACTTGCTAGTTGATTTCTTCTCAAAATTTCAGCTTTTAAAACACCAATTCTCCATCAATTTCCTTCTCTTTCTCTATTCCCTCCATCTACACCATTTCCTCTCTCTACAAAATTCACATTTCACAAGAATTTTCAACAATTCATCCACCAAATCATAATTTACAGCAAGTTCCAACATTTATATAACAATAATCTCACTTAGTTACTAACAATTCCATTTTTCCCCAATTAATCAAAACCCTAAATATAAAATACATCATCTCTACCTCATATTTTTCACCATAAATCAATAATTAAAGGTGAATACAAGCTTACCCAACAAAAGAGAGAGAGAGTAACCAAGAGAGAGAGAGATTTGATGGAGGAGAAGCCAACCAAAGGTGCTGCCACGCCAAGAAGAAAAGGAAAGAAGAAGGAAAAGAAGGAGGAAGAGGAAGGGGAGAAGGAGGTGACGGCGGTGGCGACTGCTGGCGGCGACGGCGAGGACGGTGGCGGTGGCTGCTGGCCGGATCGAGAAGGGGAAAAAAGGAAGAGGGTAGCTTCGGGTTCTTGGGACCAAACTAAAGGAACAATTTGTTTCTTTAGAATTAAAAGAAATGGACATGGCCAAAACTACATAGTTTTGGTCAAATGTCCATTTTGGTCCCCCAACTATACTCTATTTACAAATCAACCCCAAATCTTTTTAATTCTTTGCAATTACATCCAAATTTAATTACAATTTATCCAATATTATCTTTATATTTATAGTTTTATCAAATTTTCTCTATAATTCGGGTTAACCCATAAATCGGGGAGTTACAGTTTCTCCCTTAATTTTTCGATGTGGGATGTGAAACTTGGATTGTACCCCAATAATCCTCCCCTCAAACCAAGGACCACACAACACGTGGCCTTTCCTCCAGCGATAATTATTTTGATCCATTGAATCATCTTGCACTGCCATTCTCAACCAACGGGACACGCCGCCTGGCCACCATAATACCAGGAAAACTTTCGACACAAGGTACCTATCACGAATCTCTAATCGTACGAATAAATCGAGGACCCTTTCATACAGTGCAGTCCACCGTTGGCTCCATCTCTGAATCAGGCTCTGATACCACTTATTGGGACTGCCAAACATTCCCTCAACTCCACATTAGTATGATATTATTCGCTTTAGGCCAAGCCCGCACGGATTTATTTTTAAGCTTCTCCTAAAAGGCTTTATACTAATAGAGCTAGGTGGACACACTTATATTCAAGGTATTTCTTCCTTAATTTTTCGATATGGAATGTGGGATTTGGATTGTATCCCAGCAGTTTTCTTGAACAATTGGGTGACTTTAGCTTCTAAAATTGGTTTAACTCCTGATTAAAAAAGCTTGGAGCTAATCCCCATGCCACCACCAAACATCAAAATGGTACGAGGAACATTTGATTTATCTGGTGAAGATATTAAAAAACTAAGACAAAAGGTACTAAATTCTCAATTTCAAGGATGTTTATCAACTTTTGCGCTTACATATGCTTATGTAGCACTCACAATTGTTAAAACCAAAGGAGTAGATAAAAACAAAAAGCTGATATATATTGGGATTTGTTGGGAATGGCTTATATACCAGCCGACCGACAGATGATGGAAACAAAGCAAAGAGTATTTGCTCAGGAGAATTCGATTGGAGGAACATATGGATTATGTATAGTTAGACAAGGATGCTCGAAGGAGTGAGACACTCGGGAAGAGCAAGACTCTTGGGAGGAGTGGGACACTCAGGTAGAGTAGGACACTCGAGAAAGTTGGATGCTCGAAAGAGCTAGACTATTAGATCAAATAGCCGGAGTAATATATCTGAGTGGCGTGCGTGTGCTGCTAGAATCCTAGTGGGTTTAGGAAAACATGTGTACATGTTTAGGGTACAGGGCAATTATGTAATTGCATACCTGGTAGGTTATGTATAAATACCAATGATGTAATATAGTTTTGGGTGTCATTGTAGAAGTTAGAGAATCAATATTCTCTGAAATAAAAGAATAGTCACCACCGAGGATGTAGGCATTGTTGGCCGAACCTCGTTAAATTCTTATGTTCTTCTTGTTATTTTCTTATTTGTTTATTATTATTCCTGCGTGATTTAGCCGGTTTTCTCCCTAACAATTGGTATCAGAGCTTTGGTTGAGATGGCTATGTCAGGAACAAAATTTGAAGCGGTCAAGTTTGATGGCCAAGGTAACTTTGGGTTGTGGCAAACAAGGGTAAGGGATCTGTTGGCGCAGCTGGGACTCTTCAAAGCACTGCGAGCACAGAAATTAGGAATAATAGAGGATAAAGATTGGGAAGAGTTACAGCAGAGAGCGGCTGTAACCATTAGGTTGTGTTTGGTGGATGAGATTATGTATCATGTAATGAATTTGTCTTCTTCAGGAGAAATATGGAGGAAGTTGAAAAGTCAGTTTATGTCCAAATCACTGACGAATAAATTGTATCTCAAGCAGAGGCTGTATAGCCTAAAGATGCAAGAAGGGTCAGATCTGGCTCAGCACATGAATATCTTCAATCAAATAATCACGAACCTAGCAAGGCTGGATGTGAAAATTGAGGATGAAGATAGAGCAATGATTTTGTTGTGTTCATTGCCTCTTTCTTATAAACATCTGGTGATGACTCTTACATATGGGAAAGAAACTATTAATTTTGAAGAGATAACTGCAGCATTGTTGGCTCACAACCAATGAAAGCATAATACATGGGAAAGCTCTCAAGGTGATAGTTTGTATGTAAAGAGTAATCAGGATCGTGGAAGGAAGATAGACAAGGAAGGTTCTGGAAAATGAAATTTTAGATCTAAGTCAAAAGGCAAGAAGATGGTTCGTTGCTATAAGTTCAAGGAGCAAGGATATATGAAGAAGGATTGTCCAAAGCTATAACAGCAGGCCAATGAAAGGTCGGTGAATGTGGCGCAGAGTGAAGGATCAGATAGTAGTGATAGAGATATGCTTTTGGTATCAATAACTCAGTTTATGGATACATGGATTCTTGATTCTGGATGCTAGTATCACATAACACCGAATAGGGAGTGGTTTGCATCATACCGACCGGTTAACTCTGGATCGGTCTATCTAGGTAATGATAGATGTTGCAATATTGCAGGAATAGGTAAAGTTTGAGTGAGAATGTATGATGGGACTGTTCGGACACTATGTGAGGTTCGGCACATATCGAATCTGAAGAAGAATCTAATTACCTTGGGTACTTTACATAATAATGGTTTCATTTCCAAGGCAGATGAGGATAAAAAATCATTAGAATTGTAAATGGAGCACTGACGATGATGAAAGGAAAGCTCACTGCAGGAAATATCTATAAGCTATTAGGGAGTACAGTTGTAGGTGGAGTTCACTCAGTGGAGTCATATGATGATAACACGAAGCTCTAGCATATGCGTCTTGGTCATCTTAGTGAACGAGGGATGATGAAATTGCATAAAAGAAATTTATTGCAAGGGGTTAAAAGCTGTAAGCTCGAGTTTTATAAGTTTTGTGTTATTGGAAAGCAAACTAAAGTCAGTTTTACGGTCGACCAACACAAAATTGAAGGAATTCTCGACTATGTGCATTCGGATGTGTGGGGTCCTACAAAGGAGAAGTCATTAGGAGGATCTCAGTACTATGTCTTGTTTATTGACGATTTTTCGAGAAAGGTCTGGGTGTATTTCTTGAAGTAGAAATCGAAAGTCTTCATCAAGTTTAAGCTATGAAAGGCTATGGTGGAGAACCAGACGAGTCAGAAATCAAGTATTTAAGGTCGGATAATGGCACGAAGTATACTAATTCACAGTTTTAGAAGTTTTATGAGGAGCATGGGATTTAGAGGCATTTTTTGATAAGGAAGACACCACAGCAGAATGGTATGGCCGAACGAATGAATAGGTCCTTGACCGAACGGGCAAGATGCTTGAGACTGAATGTCAGTCTTCCAAAGAGCTTTCAGGAAGAGGATGTGAATATGGCGTGTTATCTCATTAATAGATCCCCACGTGCATCATTGGGTGAAAAGGTTACAGATAAAGTATGGACAGGTCATGTGGTCGAGTTTGAACACTTGTGCATTTTTGAATGTCCTGCCTATGTGCATATACCTTGTGATGAAAGGTCAAAACTGGACCCTAAGTCCAAAAGGTGCTTCTTTCTGGGATATAAGAAGGGTGTGAAAGGGTATAAGTTTTGGGATTCGAATGAAAAGAAGACGGTGATTAGTTGAGATGTTGTATTTGATGAGTAGTCTATGTTACAGCTGAATCAAGATAAAGTGTTAGGAGAGAGCTTTAGTTCGAAAATAGTACAATTGGAACTAGGACGACATCTAGTGGAAATCGAGCAGGTTGAAGATGCCGTGGCTGATCGAAATTATAGCTCACGTTCAGTGTCTGGGGGCTCAGATCCAGACGATCGATAGGATTACAATCTAGCCCGAGATAAAGAGAGAAGCACCAATGTAAGGCCTTCGACCAGATTTGGTTTTAAAGATATGGTCTTTTTTGCACTATTAGTTAGTAGTGATGATCCAACTACCTTTCAATGAGCTATTACAAGCCAGGAGAAAGAAAAATGGATGGGTGCAATGGTTGAGGAGATAGAGTCTTTGAATAAAAACCAAACTTGGGAGCTCGTTCGACTTTCAAATGGGAAGAAGACTATTGGATGCAAGTGGGTGTACAAGAGGAAACCAACAATATCAGAAAAAGAAGGGAAAAAGTTCAAGGCTCGATTGGTAGCAAAGGGTTTTGCTCAGTAGAAGGGGATAGATTATGAGGAAATCTTTTCTCTGGTGGTCAAGCACACTTCAATCAGGGCAGTGCTTGCATTAGTAGCTAGCTGGGATTTGTATTTAGAGAAAATGGATGTTAAAACTGCTTTCTTGCATGGGGATCTGGAGGAGCAAATTAATATGCAGCAGTCGAAAGGGTTCACTCAACCTAGACAGGAGAACTTGGTCTGCAGGTTAAGGAAATCACTGTATGGGTTGAAACAATCTCCTAGATAATGGTACAAGCTATTCGACTCCTTCATGATTCAGGTCAGCTATAGGCGATGTGAGTATGATTGTTGTGTTTATGTTAAGAGCCTAGATGATGGGACTTTTATTTTTCTGTTACTGTATGTTGATGATATGCTGATTGCTGCAAAGAGCATGCAAGATATTCTTGGTTTGAAAGATTTGTTAAGCCAGGAATTTGAGATGAAAGACTTAGGAGCAGCCAAGAAGATTCTTGGAATGGAGATTCATAAGGATAGAGGCTTAAGGAAACTATGGTTATCTCAATAGGGTTATGTTGAGAAAGTGTTAGATAGGTTCGGGATGAGCAAAGCTAAGCCTGTAAGCACCCTATTGACGAATGACTTTAAGCTTTCATTCGATCAGTGCCCTAAAATAGATAAAGAAAATGAGAACATGGCAAAGGTGCTATATGCTAGTGCAGTCGGTTGCTTAATGTATGCAATTGTATGTACCCAATCGGATTTAGCTCAAGCGATCGGTCAGGTTTGCAAGTACATGTCTAAACCAGGAAAGCGACATTGGGAAAAAGTCAAGTGGATTTTTAGGTATCTAAGAGGGATGATCGGGCATGGAATAGTATTTAAGAATCAGCAGGATGGTCCTTTTGTAGTCAGATTTATGGATTCAAATTATGTTGAAGACTTAGATGATAGGAGGTCGACGACCGGATATGTGTTTACTCTTGGTGGAGGACCTATATGTTGGAGATCAACGGTTCAATCCATAGTAGCATTATCCACAACTGAAGTCGAGTACATGGTAATAGCTGAAGCTGTTAAAGAAGCATTATGACTTTCGGGGCTAGTGAAGGAACTGGGCGTTCAGCAAGGTGGAGTCCAGTTGAATTGTGATAGTTAAAGTGCTATTTACTTGGCTAAGAACCAATTGTACCATGTGAGGACTAAGCACATTGATGTAAGATATCACAAGATCAGAAAATTGGTTGCATCTAGTGATATTCTATTGCAGCAGGTGCACACTAGTGAGAATGTAGCTGATATGTTAACGAAGCCAGTGACTACTAACAAGTTCATGCACTATTTGGACTTGTTGAATGTTTGTAGTTGCTAGAAAGCATGGTGGCCCAACCCACTTAAGTATGTGAGAAAATCCATGATTGATCTCTAAAAGGGCTTGATATTCGCCAAGGTGGATATTTGTTAGGAATGGCTCATATATCAGCCGACCGACAGATGATGAAAGCAGAGCAAAGAGTGTTTGCTCAAGAGAATCCAATCGGAGAAATATATGGATTATGTACAGTCGGACAAGGACACTCGGAGGAGTGAGACGCTCAGGAAGAGCAGGATTTTTGGGAGGAGTGGGACGCTCGGGTAGAGCAGGACACTCGGGAGAGTTGGACGCTCGAAAGAGCTAGACTGTCCGATCGAATAGCTGGAGTAATCTGTCTGAGTAGCGTACGTGTGTGGCTGAAATCCTAGTGGATTTGGGAAAGCGTGTGTACATGTTTAGGGTACATGGCAATTATGTAATTGCGTACATGGTAGGTTATGTATAAATATCAATTATGTAACTTAGTTTTGCGTGCCGCTGTAGAAGTTAGAGAATCAATATTCTTTGGAACGAAAGAATAGTCGCCACCGAGGACGTAGGCATTGTTGGCCGAACCTCGTTAAATTCTTATATTCTTCTTGCTATTTTTTTGTTTGTTTGTTCTTATTCCTGTGTGATTTAGCCGGTTTTCTCCCCAATAGGATTTATGGCTGATTGCAGAAGTCGTTTGAATCCTCCTTTACCTGGTAATTATTTTGAAAATTTTGTCCCCCCTCATAAGGTAGAAATAGAAGCAGGATTTCTGACGGAAGAAAATGGGTTGGTGTTTCTGGTTGACAAGGTTAACAAGGCAATATAAGGAATAGAGAAAGGAGTTTTAGAAGGAGCAAAAGAGAAGCTGAGTGGATTTTTGAGCATTGAATCGGGTTCAGTAGAGATAATTGGGGTTGCAGGGTCACATAAATTTGGGATTAATGGTACTGATTTTGGGTGAGAACACTGATGTCGCTAGGTGGAAAGGAAGGGAGCAATTATTTTTAAATTTTATTTTATATATATATATATATATATTAAATATTTCTTATATTTTGCCTCCTTAATTATAAATCCTAACTCACTGGGTGGGGAAGGCCCAAAATGGTTGAGGTTAGTTCTATAGACAGAACAGGAGCCATTTCTATGGCAGAGTCAAGAAATGAGAACGGTGGTGTTGAGGTTGGCCTAGTTTTGACTCACCATCAAATGGAAATCTTTCATTCTCTTTTTGTTACCGGCCTTAAAGATCTTCAATCATAACAGTTGGAATTGTTTTTTTTTTTTTTTGGATAGTTATGTGTTTTGAACATAATGGCAAACCAGGTTTATTAGTAGAGTTGGTAGTTTTAATATTAAACCAGTTGAAATTATTTAGCAAGTATTAAAATATTATTTAGCAAGTATTAAAAGGTCCTAATTCTAAAGAATCCCTATCTTAGGTCTGTTGGACCTAGGTCGGCCCCAGCAAAGGAGGAGTTCGAGGCATGGATAAGGGTAATCTCGATTAGAAACTATCCAGGGCAAGAACAATAAAACCCAAGAAAAATCCCAATTTTATAATAGGAACCGGACCCAAGTTCTGTGCTCCCTTGCACAGGGAAAAATAGCTTCATTTTTCACAGCACTTCAGAGGTAGCTTTCGGTTTCTTCCTTTCTCTGACTGTTCTTCGCTTCCCTTTTCCTCACAACTCTCTCTAGCGTTGAAGACACTGTGCTATTTCATCCTCGTAAATCTACTTCTTGCTAGCTTTAACGCTTCATTTTCTGGTAAAGTTTAGTTCTTTCTTTGTTACATGTCCCTTCCATTTTTCCCTAAAAATTTCCTCTTCCTAGTACATATTTTGAGCCATCAATTTCATTTCTGTTCAATGTTTCCTTCGTGGGTTCTTGGTTTTTGTTTCTCCCTTTCAAATTGGTGGTTTATGGTTCTTCTGTCGATCACGCATTGTGACGGCAGTAGCTAGTTGTTAATGTTAGCAGTTGATTTTATATGTCTATAATTTGAACGGTTTGTTGTTATTAGTTTCGGTGTAGGGCATGGTGTTGATAGATTCTATAATTTTTTTTATTTTCTCATGGGAATTTCTGGTTTTGCTTTTTTAGAGTCTAGGGTTTAGTTTTAGTTTTAGTTTTGTGATGTTTGGATCCGAGGAATGTAGTATATTTGCTGCGTTAATCTCATTTTCCTTATATAGTTCGGAAAGTTTGGAATTTTCTGAGTCTTGTTAGACTATGAAGTCACAGACTTAGGGGTTTAATAGGTCGTTTAGTTATTTTTAAATTTTGTATTCTCTGAGGATGCCATTGTTGTTAATCGTAGATGTGAACGTATTACCTTTCATGCCCTTTTTGTTCTTATTGTCTGTAACTACTATTTATTATGTTCTCCTTATTGTACGAGTATCCCTGACAGTGGTTATGCTTGCAAATTATGTAGTTACTTCTAAGACGTCAATTTCAGAATTTACTGTTTTATGTGTACAAAAACCCTGAATTTTCGTGGGTTTTTGTACACATTGAGATCTTTGTATGCAAGCTTACATGAACCTATATAACACTTTCACAGATATCATCAACAATGTATCTATGCACAAAGTCATCTTTTGTGTAAATGTACAGCAAAGGAATGCTATCAAATTTCAGCTTTGTTGGAGTATGGTCTTATATATTTAAGTCATTTGTAGCTTTGCATCTCCTTCCAAGTTAGTGTTGCACTGAAATGAACTGAGGTGTCCTTTTCTTCTTGAGTCGGGAAGCTTAATCACACCTGCTGGCTATTTTGTTAGCCTCTTAGGTTTAGATGCATGAACTTGTAACTCTGAATAATTTTATATTTTCTCCATAACTGATTTGTAAACTCTATGTGGATTTCCTTAACAGCATTGGCTTGAAATGCACCTATATGTTAAGTTTTGAGTTTCTTGCTATTTTAATTTATTGCAAGGATTAGAAATGTGGTCACAATCTTATGATGTTTTTCCCTTCCTGTTGGCAGAATGGCACTGCAACCATCAAGCAATCCAACTACGCCTAGTGCCCAATTAGTTGGAAATGCTTTTGTTGAGCAGTATTACCATATTCTTCACACTTCACCAGAACTGGTTCATAGATTTTATCAGGACTCAAGTAGACTAAGCCGGCCTGATAGTAATGGTACGATGACATCAGTGGCAACTATGCAAGTAAGTCTCTTGATGAGGTTACTTTTGCTTTTCTCTTCCTTAATGTATGTTGGTTTGAATCCACTTAATAATTTATGTTAATAGCCCTACAAGTAAAACAAAACTAGGGGGAGCAAAGGAATGAAAACAGCCCTTCGCTATTGAGGGATTGAGTTTCCAGCTGTCAAATCATTTGGATTCAATAGATATCATCTCCTTTTGTCTGTGGCTTTTTGACTGGTAGCAGATAATTGCTGGGCAGTCTCGTATGGTTTTGAGCCGTTATCTGAAGTCAAGAAGGACAAATGGTCTCTGTTGAATACAGTGTTTAGTTAATAATTTTTCTACTTTGGCAATCCCTCTTTATCTGTCAATTGAGTTTGAAGGCTGACATTGTTCTCTTCATGAAACAGGGTATCAATGAGAAGATACTTTCATTAAACTTCAAGGATTATACAGCAGAAATCAAAACAGCAGATGCTCAAAATTCATATAAGGATGGGGTTACTGTATTAGTAACTGGATGCTTAATGGGCAAGGACAACTTGAAAAGGAAATTTGCCCAGTCATTTTTTCTTGCACCACAAGACAATGGGTATTTCGTTCTGAATGATGTTTTCAGGTTTGTGGAGGATAATGAACCATTAGAGAATCATACCATTAATGGCAGTGATGAGACCCATACAGTACCATCAATCCCGGATTCTGGTAAAAGTTCTTCATAACAACTTATGCTGTTTATATTTTGAACATGGTGTGTCTGTTTCTCTGTTCCCTCGCTCTTCCCTTCTATTTTGCTACTTCTTTCACTTATATTTGTAAAATCATTTGATGTTTATATCCAGAGCCCTATCATGTTCTTGACCCTTCTGCACCAGACCCAGCTACTTCAGCAGCAAAACAGGACAGTTATGCTGAAAAAGCTAATGAACCAGTGGGCTTTGAGGAACAGCAAATTCATGAAAAAGAGGTGCTTGTGGAATCCCAATCTCATTCCAATGGAAATGACATTTCAATAGTTGTTGAATCAGCTTCTTCTGTCACCCAAGAGGACATTCCAAAGAAATCTTATGCATCAATTGTGAGTGTATAGCTGAAGATTTTCCCGTCAAGGGTTTACTGTGGGTAACATCTTACTGTTCAATAATTCTTGTTGTAGGTTAAAGTGGCAAAAGGGAATTCACCAACAAAAGTTTATATACCAACTAATATTTCAAAAGTGACCCCAAAGAAACCACAGCTTCCACCTGTGCCAGCAGCACCTACTTTAGAACCAGAAGCATGCGTGCTAAGTGGCAATGAAACCCCAGAAAGTAGCAATGCTCAAGAGGAAGGTCTGTTGCCCTTGTTTTTCTGTGCTCACGCATGTGTTCCTGAAATTTTTGTTTTCTTCCCATTCATAGCGTCCCTTTCTGAAGTGCCTTCACAGCTTCAACTATACAAAGTATTGTGCTTTGTATAGTTCCTAACCCAATATCATGCACATGAATATGAAGGGTTGGTAATGGAAAGGATGTGGTCTTTTGGCATTTAGTGTGCATTATTAGGGTTTTATTTCAGATGAACCTATATTGATTGATTAACATTCACAGTTGAAGGCCACTCAATTTACATCCGCAATTTGCCTTATAAAATAACGCCTGCTCAGCTTGAGGCAGAGTTTACGAAATTTGGACCCATCAAACAAGGAGGTATTCAAGTCAGAAATAATAAGGTTGGTCTCAACTGCAATCCAGAGAATGCCATGTTATAATCAATTTTATTTTACTCGATAATACTTTATGGGCTCTTTTTTTATATATTTTTTGTCTGTAATAGCAACAGGGGTACTGTTTCGGTTTTGTTGAATTTCATTCTTTGAGCTCCATGAACAATGCTATCCAGGTTTGTTCTTTATCATCAAAGTTTAATGTTCTTACTATTGGTGATTCAACGTTCCATCTTTTTTTATTTAATTCTTATTGATTTCTTTTTTTGCCATCAAATTCAAGTCAGCTTATTTGATCTGTGTGCCGAGGCTACACAGATATATTTTTCTGTTTTATCATTTAGCAAACAGTAATGTTCTTTCTGGGTTCCTGTTTGTTTATCGTTGTTCTGTCATTGTGAAACATTGGTTTTTCTGGTCTGGTAGTTATAAAGTTGCTATATCCTTGTTCAATTATCTTGAGAAAAAATAGTGGAACTTTCTTTTGATTTCTAAGAATAAATTAGCTTTAAAACCATATTGTTTACTTGTGTTGATGGTTCACTTTCACTTATGGCAGTAAGAAACTCAACAATGGAGGAATTTTCATTGTTCTCTTGGTTGCTTGGAGTCTTTTATGAAAAGAATATTTTTTGATATTAACCAACCAACTGCTGGCGATTGTCCACCAAAAGAAAAAAAAAAATCAATTTGTTGTTTCCTCAGTTGAATTTAGTATTCAGACCCTGAACCTTTAGAAATATTTGTTGTGTTTTAGCAATTGCTTTAGTTGTTATTAATTGGATACAGGAAAGGGTATGGTTTTCATGTAGTTAGCATCATGTGTCAGATGCCTCAGTGAAGTTGTCATGGAAATATTTTGGAATAAAGTAAAGCTGGAGGTACCATTGAAGAAGTACATCAATCTGATAATATGTCTGAGATTGTAGTGTACGGAATTGAATGACATTTTTCATTTAAGTTACCTTTTAATTGTGTTAACTGAAACTGGAAATTTGGATACAATGTATTTATTGGTTCTACCAGTCCTGAGCCAATCGACAATGTGTTGTAAAGTCAAATTTTGCATTGTCAAGAGGAATGGTTTTGTTGGAGCAAATATTCTGGTTATAAGTTGGGACAGGCAGAAAGATTTTGAACCTTTAATCGATAGTTGCAAACCAGAGGCCCCCTCCCTCACACCTAGTGCCACAGAAGGCTAACCCTAAACCTCACTCAGTGAGGTTGGTAACACCAAGGGTATGGACACAGGTGGACATGAAATATATGTGATGCCTCTCCTGGTGACTTCTTGGTTTGGGGCTTAGGTATCCATGGCATAGTAGCCTAACCCAACTCCTTTGTGGGTTCTCTGTGGAGCTGGTCACTGAGATTGGTGACCTCAGGGTGCCTGCTGCATTCATTCCTTTATCCCCTTTTGGTGTCAAATTTGGGGTGCCACCTCTTTTAAACATGGCTGGTAGCTGGTACTGGTGATAAATAATATCCAGGGCTTTGATTTACTGCCAATTTCACTATCTTGATTAGGATCTTTTCATTCCACACAATAGTTTTCTTTTTATTAGTTTTATCATTCTGCACAATAAACTTTTTTTTCTTTCTGAGAAGGAAAGGGAAGGGGGGGCCACACGGGGTGAGTTAACCCATAATAACTTAGTGCTGATTGTGTTTTGATTTTTTTCGTTGAAGATGGTCTTTAAATTCTTAGGCATTTATCTGAAATATGAAACAATTTTTGTCAGTAGGTTTCATAGTATGTATCGAATATTACTCTTGTATGCTTCCTGTGTTTTAAGGTTGTGCCTCCATTGGATTGGTCCCTACTGACAAATGACTTGCTTTCAAATAATTATTATGGTGAGTTTGAGAGTGTTTCGACCTTCCTAGGTGCAATTGTCTGGGTTAAATTGAGCTGAACTTTTAGTTACTGCCATTTTAGGGCAATTTAAATTTTAATACGTGATGCATTAGAGCTGTTGAGAGCAATAATTACCATGTGAGCAGAAGAAAATTGAGTGTAAAACAGTATTACTTTTTAGCCGTTTGTTTGGAACTGCATCAAGTTGTGGGAATAGTCAGTTGTGTTGTGTTTCAGGCATCACCAGTGTTTATTGGAGGGCGGCAGACAGTAATTGAGATAAAGAGAACTTCAACTCAAGGTAAGCAGCAGTTTAATTCCTCATCTGGAGCTTATTCTTTATTGAATTGAAAAAATAGAGTATTTGGCACGAAGCTTAATGGAATAAATCATGAAAACAGTTAAAAAATTTTGACTGATATTTTTATGCCTGAATTAATGAATCTTGCTATCAAATAAAGCTGGGCATGCCTTCTGCAGTTGGTACCGGAAGAGGAAGGTTTCCCTCAGGGAGGGCAGGATTTCGGAATCATAGTTTTAGGGACCGTGGGAACTATGGTGGTGGCTGGGGTTTTACCAGGAATGAGTTTGGAAATCCCAGCGAATTTTCTGGTCAAGGCAGGAGTTCAGGAAGAGGTGAAGGTTACCAGCAGAGTAGAGGGAGAGGTGGCCGTCCAAGCAGGGCAAAGCATCATCCTAATTCTACATAAAACCCTAAAACCTTGATTTTTTGGCGGCATAGTTTTGATTTGGCTAGTGTTTAGCACCCCGAAGGATTAAAGTTTGTTCTGTTTTAGGAATTTTAACAGGGAAGTGATTGTGGGTTTTGTAAGTGATGTAATGTTCTTTTTTGGTAGAATTAAATCAAGGTTAGGCCAAGAATTTCGATTGATTTTATCAGTAAGTTAGCTGATATTTTTAAGGACATACTCCAGATTTGTTAGAAACTCTGGATGCTACTCTAGTGAAAGTTGCAGAGTTGTAATCAACGGTAGTTGTACCTATCATGTTAATCTCAGTGGATTGATGAATTTGCAGAAATAGTTGATTGAAGGTCTGGAGTTTGTAATGTTTGGTCTGTATATTTTAAAGCACACTTCTTTTCTATGGCTGAATGGTCCAATGGCTTCTCTTAACCTCTTAATCAACCATCAAGTTGATCTCATATTAAAAATATTATCTTTTTGTATTTACTCGGTTGGATCACTTATATTAAACATATATTTATTGCAAATTGCCCAACTTTATTACAAAACATTATGGCCAATACGTGCAAGAGGATGTTTATGCTGCGTTACCTGGTACCATTTCATGAAAACCGATCCGCTGCCGGTAGATCACGGCAGCTTGGACGTGGACTCTATTCTACGTTACAATCAACATCTAATTTTTCTATCGATGATGACTAGGAATTTCTCATATTTAAGTGAACATTTAAAAAAAAAATTCATACTTAGTGAATTTTGTGTTTCCATTTAAAATGAAGAATTTCTTAATTGAAAATAGATTTTAATTATATTAATTTAAAACAACAGAAGGATCACATGATAATTAGCAGAGAGATTAATGATAAAAAGTAGGGGTGTGCATCGATCAGGTTCGGGTGAGTCCGATCCGAATTCGAGACCCAAAGTTTATCTATTTTCCTCATTCGAATTGACCATATATAAATATCGGACCCCTATCTGAATAATCCTATTTTTTCGGATCCCGACCTGAATAATACGAAATTAATTTTTTTAATTTACATATTTAAATTAAAATTCTAAATTAATACAAATAAATAATATTAAATACCATAAAAAATATTTTTAAAATATAACAAACTAATAATTTCAAAATTACATTAAATATATATTATATATTAATTAATATTATAGAAAAATTATAATTTTTTTATTTATATATTTAAAATTCGAGTTGTTTGGATTAATCGGATTTCACCCAACCCGAACAACAATAACTATAATAACCGAATCGATCCTAATAAACCGATTAATTTTACCCGAATATATTGATTCGATTCGAATTAATCGAATCGGTTCGATTTTTGCACACCCTTAATAAAAAGTAAGGCAGCATTTTCTGACACGACGCATGCGTGGGGACACCGCGATGACATCGTCATCTTCCCATAAAATACGGGACACGTCACTTCGGCAAGTTGCATCGACCTCTGCCTTTTGGTCCTTTTGCTTAGCTTTCACCTGAAACTGATTATCCGACACGTGGACTAACAACATCCCCTGTACACGTGGCACCAACCCAGATCACTGGACATAAAATACTTATTTCTTTTTTAAAAAAGTACAAGTGCAACTTGTCCCTCTAGGGCCCCCCAGCTGATCTTCTCTTGATTTTTTGCGTGTTATATGGAGATTCTCTTCGAGTTTTCATCACCTTTTCTAGCCGTGGATATTGATTTTTAATTGATGGGTTGACGATAGCCGTTGGATGTGAATAAAAGTGAGGCATTATTAATTTGACTTTTGTTTAATTTGGGTCTAATGAGCTTTTGTGGGTAGTGGATTACTAAGAAAATAATGAGATTTTGTGAATCATAGGATTAAGATATGAGATGAGGAATCATTTTCACTTAAAAAAAAAAAAGAAGAAGAATTATTTGGCCATTTCATTTCCACTCGTAGTTATGCTAACCAAGTTGTGATTTATTTCAATATTATTTGGCTAACATAATTTGACCATTGTGCTTATTTTAATAATTGTACACTCATAAAGTAATTATTCTCATCCCATCCTATCTAATAAATAATTCAAAATTACTATTATCACGAATGAAAAATTATTGTCTTTTACAAATGGAAAATGACATCTTTTTTTTATGAAATGTGATTTGATATTTTTTCATATACAAATATTTCGTTAAAAATCATATTGTTTGTAGCAATATTACTACTATTCACTATTTTCATAAAAAATATTTAATTTTATTAGTTAAGTACATCTTTTATATTTTATAATTATAATTTTATTTATATATTATAGACTTATTTTTTGAATTGGTAGTGGAAATATGAATTAAAAAAAAAAGTTTAAGTGAGATAGAAAAGCAATGAAACGAATGGCAATTGAGAAATATCGAGATTGAAAGTTGTGAGAGAAAAATAAAATATTAGCAATGGCCATTTTCTTTTTACTTTTTCTTTTGGCTATCCAATTAGTTGCATTGACTCGTAATAGAATTGTCTTATTTTAATTTGCGGCTTTGCTTTAATGTAAATTTGAAATTAGTCTCTTTGGATTAAGATAAGTTATCTTGCATAAGTTTTCAATTTTTTATTGGCAGTCAATGTTCCTAATAAATCTTTTAAATAATAAAGTGCAGCATGGAATGCTAAAATGCTGAAATGCAATCCACTCCCATATTCCTCTATTATATTGTTTTCCTTTTGTTACTAAGTGATAATTCTCCAAAAATCAAAACCAAGCTAAACCCATTGAGAGCCATCCAAGGTCCATTACCAGAAGGTCCAGAGGTGTCTAAAGCCCTCCAACCGGCTGGCTAAGACATAAAAAAATAAGATTATCCGATCAGATATGATCCATTCCTGCCATGAGTCAATGTTCCTAATAAATTTTTTAAATAATAAAGTGCAGCATGGAATGCTAAAATGCTGATATGCAATCCACTCCCTTATTCCTCTATTATATTGTTTTCCTTTTGTTACTAAGTGATAATGCTCCAAAAATCAAAACCAAGCTCAACCCATTGAGAGCCATCCAAGGTCCATCACCAGAAGGTCCAGAGGTGTCTAAAGCCCTCCAACTAGCTGGCTAAGATATGAAAAAATAAGACCATCCGATCGGATATGATCCATTCCTGCCATGACAAGACTGTCTGATACACGCTTCTACCAAATCACCATCACCTTTACGATAAGTCATACCTGCTTCAGAGTATGACTATTGCTCAAGAATACCGTTTAGATCCTTCAGGCTCTATAAATAGCAAATTCATTCTAAAAATACACACACGATCTCTATAATTATATATAGATATTCTCTCTCTAAAAGCCTTTCTCCCAATTGCTAATTTAAGTATTAGAGTACTAATGTCCAGTACAACCAGGTAAGTAACTTTTGCAAGGCTCATGCTTCCATTTCGATCGACATCAAGTCCCCAAATACCGGATCATCTCTCCTACTCAAGATTGTTTCTTCCTACTATAAAAATTTTAGATTTATCACTAAGTTACAAGTAATAACGAATAAATATAACATATTCTTCTTCTAATTTATCATTTGTCTTACTAACTTAAATTAAATAAATAAATAAACTCATAACACCCTTATTATAATAGTTCTACGGATATAAGCAATTAAGCCGAAAATTTTGAAGCTCAGAAAGATTATGGGACCGCAGCTCATCCTTCAGCATTCACATAAGAGGGGATAGCAGAGAGATATTTTTTTGGTAGGGATGACTAGGGGGTTTGCCGTGTATATAATCCGATTGGATGTAGCTACTATATGTTTATGAAATCTACATCAGCTGGAGAGAGTACTTATCTTTTATTTTTACGACGTAGCTGCAAGTGTAATGGCTAAGGGAGACGATGTTGTTAAGCAGCTGGTTGATCGAGTTAAGGTGAAGATGGAGGCAGATCATGCAGCCAGAGAAAAGAGGAAATCGAAGAAGAGAAGGCTTGTGTCTTCTTTAGAAGCACAGGCGTCTAAGTCCTCTGCCAGCACTCCGATCTCCCATCCCCATAAGCCTCTTCTAGTGTCTATTGTTGCGCAGCCTTTATTAGAGTGTCAGCGCCCCCTACAATGTTTCTTATTGAGAGACGAACCCGATTCAGAAGAAGAGCATCCAGTTCTACCTCAAACGGGGTCAGTTAAAATCAATGCGCTCCTAGTAGGTGAAACTACACAGAGAAAAGCTGAAGAAGCAGCTAGGGGAAAATCCGTCGATGTTGTGGCTGCTGCAAAGGGTAAAGAGCCCCTTCGGGACGAGTCCGCTCGGAGCGTCACCGCGAGACTTGCCGAAAGGCATGCTACATCCCTGAGAGAAGTTCTAAAAAGTCAATTTGGCGATGGCTGGTCCATTAAAAATGGGACAGTTAGAGCTTTTTGTGCCGAGGCATGCTCCAAGAGGGTGACTTTAAGGCAATGGGAGATCCCGACATACTGTGCCGAGAATCCATTAATCACACATTCATTTTATCACTAATGATTTCAATTCAAACTTGTTGATAGACCTATAACTATTCAATTTACTATTCAATTAATAAAATTTCAGCAATACAACGTTTTAAAAACTCGCCTATCCAACCTGAAAAGTAGATAATTCACAGTCACTCGGGGCACAACAATTCATAAACAATATATACAACTCATCCATTTATTCTCATTTCCATTTCAATACATACTCATTCTGTAACACCCTTATCACTCCTAACATTGTACCGATATACCTAAGGTCGGAAATATTTTTTTTTCAACTTATTCCTTACATCATTATCATATACTTAATTATTTTAACCCCAATTTGCCGATGATCTATAACTGTCCAATTTACTATACATTAAATAAAATTTTTGCAATATAACAGCTGTACATAGCACAAGCTTCTTGAAACGCAAATAATTTCACACAGCCTCTCAAAGGCACAACAATCAATAATAGTAAATATATCCATTCATTTCATCTCATTTATATCCAAAATATAGCTTTACTAAAATAACTCATGTTATATTTACATAACAAAAAGTAAAGTTTATATATATATATACATGCCAAGTCAAAGTAAACAAAACTCCTAAAAGAAGTCTTGCAACTTTTATTCTTGCTCCTGCTCTTAATTTCTTACATGCAGTAAAAACTACATGCTGAACACTCAACATGTCCAATGGTGATTAGAAATCGGTACATTTCCTAAACTTATCATCATTATTCTTAAATAATATCTTATGCAAAATATACATGAAATTAATTAATTTTCTTATTAAAACATCAATTTCAATTTCTTTATAATATTCTTATTTTATTTGCACAAATTCAAATTTGCTCTTGTTAACTTATTTTTAATCTCTGGACTAATAATGGAGGTATTTTATATTCTTATATACTTATTTTGACGTTTATAGGCAAAATTATGTTTTAGTCCTTGTTGACTATAAAATTCACTTTTAAACAATTTAACTATTATCTAATTATTTTATCTTTATTTAAGCAATTCTTACTTAATTTACTTATTTTTTTACACTTTTGGGAAAGTTTACTATTTTGCCCCTAAATTTTTTTTCTTTCATTTTAGTCATTTTTCACTCTTTATTGTCATTTTTCATTATCTTTTTATAATTTTATCGATTTACTTCCATTATGTCCCTAGTATAGACCCAACATAAAATCTCAGATCGGATACACGGAACATGAATCCCATAGGCCCCACTAAAGGAGAAATAATTTTCAATGAACCATTCTCATAACACTGCACTTTACACTTAAACTATGCAGATCAAAGATTCTATCCATAGTAAAGCAAGTCGCCATGACTTGCACCGCGGTAAAGGATGTTCCTATGGCTAGCCAACTATATCCAGAACTAGTTTTTGCTACCAAAATAATTCTAAGGGCACGGTAATAATTACTTTATTAATCTTTTTAATTTTCAAAAAATTTATCGGTTGACTTTTTTTCTTTTTCGTTGACTATAATTTAAATTTATACAAATTCACCTTTTTCGATATTTTTGTGCAATTATTCATTAACAATTCAATTATTTTCATTACACATATTCACATTTAAATATCAATAAAATTCTAATAATTTCAATAAATTTCAATAAAATTTATTTATGCATTATTTATTATTTATTATCATTTTCTACTAAAATAATCAATTATTTCACAATATTTCACAACATTCACTATAAACATACATGTTACATAATCTTTAAAATTCTAAAATAAATTTCAATTATTCAATAAAAATTTATGAACGCTATTTATCATTTCTACAATTAATTTAGGCTAACATATATTATTTTCATGCTAAAATCCCATCATTTTCCTTTACTAAGCAATTCAGCCATCAACATAATTCCTCCTAAAAATTTTCTTTCTTTCTTTTTAGCTTCCAATTCATCTCTTCTAAGGTTCAATTTTTATTATCCTAAACAAATTTCATCATTTAATGACTTTAAACATTTTTACCCTAAATACATAAAGGATATAAATTCATAAACTTAGAAAATGTAAAGATTTCCCAGTCACTTACAATTTTTACTTGAATTAGGAAGCCTAAGCCTCCTTTCCTTTGCCTTTATCATTTGAAAAACTTCCTCCTTCTTTACCACCTATCATGGCCGGCCAATAAACCTTAGTTTTTTTTATTCTCAAATACAAAATTCAAGCTCATAATCATATTCTACACCTCAAAATCTATGAAAAAATACTAAAGAATCAATTTAAATCACTAAATTTCTCAAGTTTAAACTTACCCCTTTTTCTTTCTCTACTTGATTTTTCCACTTTCTTTGCTCAAATCAACCAAGAGAAGCTATTTTGGTGATCTAGAGAGATAAAACTACAACTCTTAAGTTGGAATTGATGGAAGATTTTGAGTGATTATGAAGCAAGAGAGAGAGAGGGAGAATGGGAGCTTGGTTCGGCCAAGAGAGGAGAGGAGGGAGCTGAGAAAATTTTTGGAATTTTCTCTAGATTTTTAGCTCCTTTTATACACCTCTTTGGGCCTAAAATTGGACTTTATCCATGAGCTTAGTCCAATTAATTCTTAAGGCCCATTTTAGGCCTTTTAAAGCCCAATATAATTTCTCTCTCTTCCAGCCATCAAATCACTCCAAGAATAATTTTATCAATCTTATCACATCAAAAATAGCTAGCACTCAAATTTTTGGCTCAATCGGAGTCCGTTATTGATCGAATTCAAACTTATCGATTCGATTTGACAACTGTCGGTGTCACCAAAAAATTTAATCTTCATTACTAAAATATTCTACATAAAAATTCATATAGATATGCAAAATCTGGCAATTTTTAGAGTTCGTTTACTATTTTTAATAATTTATGCAAAATCAAATTACTTTTCCTAACAGGGAAATTGACTCGTTACTTTTTTCGCATTTTTGACCTTTGGAGGCCCATTTGACCTCAATTTTACTTCAAATTTCAATTTCAGACCCACCATGACCAATACTTTATGATGGTCCAATAAAATATTTTTGACTTTCGAATATCTTTTCGGGCTCGAAAAGATCTATTCATCATCGAAAAGTATTGTTCACGACTAACCCGGTATTGAGGCCATTACACATTCAATTCATTTTTTGTCAATATACATATTTGCATATACACAAATACTGTTCAATTACAAATCAATTCTTTACTTCAATTTTATCTAAATATATACATGCCAATACAAAAAAAAAATTTCCTAACCATCTCCTTTTCCTTCAAAATTTTGCTCATCTTTGTACTATTGCTCTAATCATTTTTCATAATCTACATGCAGCAAACACTAAATCATTGAGTATTAAATATGCTCAGTGACAGCTATAAATTGAAGGATTTTTAAGACAAACATAATTGCATTAATTATACAAAATTCATTAAATTTTTTATCAAAAATACAATTGTCAATGTTCTTTACATTCAATGTCAATTTGTACTATTATTTTGGTAAACTTTTTAATTTATTACTTAATTTTATATTTAATTACAAATTTATCCTTTTTACACTTGAATCACAAAATTGTCACTAGTTTACTTATTTTCACTTCACATTCAATTATTAGCATACAAAATTACCAATTGATCCTTATTTTAAAATTTTCATGCAAAATTATATTTTAATCCTTTCACTCTACAAAAATTCATTTTCAGACTGTTTGCTTACTATTTCTTTTTATTTTTATCCTTTATTCATTTTCTTGTCATTTTTACTCATTAAATTTAATATTTGATAAAATTACCATTTTACCCCTAAACTTTTCATTCCTTTTCAATTAAGTTCTTTTTCATTCTAAACTTCATTTTTACCTTTCTTTTTGCAATTTTAACTTATCTTTACCATTATGCCCCTAATACAATTCCGGCAAAAATCTTCAAACCAGATATATAGGATGTGGACCCCACGAGCTCACAATACAGATTAAGAAATGATCCCAAATGATTTTTTTTTTCAAATAGATCAGATACTATGGGAGATCAATATGATCCTACCATAACAAAGTAAAGTCGTCATAACTTGTACTGTAGTATACATGTCTATATGGCTAGCTATTTATATCCTGAGTTAGATTTTGACCGCCTGACCACTACTAAGGGCAACATTCATTTAATTTAAATTCACTTTTCAGATTTCTGACAGTTTCATTTGCTTTTTCATTATAATACATCAGTAAGTAAATTCTTTCATTACTTTTGTACAATTTACGAATTATATCACTATAATTCATTATTTTTCATTTAATTTATGAATGATTTCTCAATAATTCAACAAATATACTTTATTCATAAGCTAATTTTCTTCTAAAAAATATTCAAATAATTTTCATAAATTTTAATAAAATTTATGGACACAATATTTCATCTCTAGAATCATTTTATGGCATAAATCATCAAAAATATATAAAATATACTTTGATATTCACTAAGGAATAATTCTGCCATAAGGGGTTAACTACCTTACCATCACTTTTAATTCCAATTAAACATTCTAATGGTCAGATTCAAGGTTTTAAATCATTATTCTAAATTTAATTTCAATTATACATGCATTTTTCATAGGTTTGCTTAAGTTCCATAAAGCAAAATCATGCCAAAATAAGAAAAATAGATGGATTTCATAGTCACTAACCTTACACCTTTGCTTTAATTCCTCTAAACTTCTTTTTTCTTACCTTTGGTCTTAGAAAGGTTATCCCTCACTTGGAGAACCTATCATGGCTGAAAATTCAATCAAGCAAAATCCTAATTTTTTTTATCTCTTTTGCTCAAATTAATACCATAAATGGACTCTAGAAACCTAAAAATATTTTAGGATACCCTTAAATAAAATTAAAGTCTTTATTTTTTTCTTATCTCAATTTGACCCTTTTCACTTTCATGCTTGTTTTATCCCATATTTTTTACTCTAATCAAAGAGTAGAGGTCGTGAAAGTCTTATAGGGAGATAGAACTCCATCTAGGATGCTTGGATTTGGGTGAGAAAGAGAGAGAAAGCATGAAGAATTTGAGAGAGATATGGATATGGAGTTCGGACAAAAAAGAAGGAGATAAAGGCTGAAGGAGATAAGGATGAGATACCGAATTATCATTTCCCTTTCCCCTTTACATGGGCCTAAGTGGATTGCGATTTGGTTCAACCAAAGACCCACTCACTTAAGTTCTAATTCATCATTTTTAGGACGACATGTCATTCTCCTATAATTCTCTCATTTTCAAAATTCAAATCACTTTGAAGTTGATTCAATCATTCTTATCATGTTTAAAATAGGCTATAAATGAAATTTCAGTTCAATCAAAATTCGTTACTTGTTCGATTCAAATAAATTAATTCGATTCAACAATTACCGGTCTAAAAAATTAACTTTTTATAGCCAAAAGATTCTACACATCAGTTTAAGCATATTTGCAATTTTTGATAATTTTTAGAACTCATTTGCCATTTTTAAGGGTTCGATGAAATTTAAGTCAACCTAATTATTATATAAACCAAACCGCTTCGTCTTTCGTATTTTTGATTTTTATGGAGGCTTATTTGATATCGATGGTCAAATAAAATATTTTTCAACTTCGGCTGTAATTTTCAGCCCAGAAGCACTATGAACTATCGAAAAATGTTATTCATGGCTAATCCGGTGTTGAGATCATTATAAAACGACCTAATTTTGTAATTTACAATTCTCATTTAGAAATTACTACTTTAGAAGTATTAAATACCTTCTCATTTAATTTTTCACTTCATGTATTATAGGATCACATTTTTATTTAGTAAAGCATATAGCATGTAAATAATGGATAAGTTAAAAGAGAAGCTTTTTGGCACTTCTTTTAGGGCTCTTTGATATCAAATTAAGTTTGAACATAAAAATCAATAAAACCTTAAAATAATAATCATCAGAGATTAATTTAATGACTAGCATTGGATTGACAAAAGATTTTGAGTTAAAATTTTTACTAAATAGGAAAAATAACATGTGTGAGTTCGAATCTAAAACGTTTCGCTATATTAGTGTAAGGTTTCAATAAGCACATAACATAAGCACAATGGATATTAAAAAGTTAAAGGTACCAATTGGTTCCTAAAGTTTGACAAAATGGGCAATCTTATTCTTAAAATTTGATTTGGTTTAATGTCATCCATAATATTTTAAGATTGGAGCAATTTGATCTCCGAAATGACGGTTGATACTCAAGAATTTGACACGTATCATCCAAAAATTGGATCAATTTTTTTAAGGTCAAATTGCTCTGATTTTTAAATTTTAAAGGTAATATTATTCCAAATAAAATTTTATGAACTATATTGCCCTTTTTGCTAAATATTAGAAATCAAATTGCATCTTCAGCCGAATTTAAAATTTTTGAAATCTAAACATGTATCAATTCATGTTAATTATATTTGAATTGAGAGAAAAGATATAAAAAAATATATATTTTTTCTTCAATTAATTATTTCCTAGATTTCACCTTACCAGATTGTAAATTACAGTAACCCACATTAAATCACCTCCAATGATAATGCCCACTGAAATAGGGTCTCAAACTATTTTGAGGAATAACAATGGACAAAAGTTTCCGAATGACTAGTAGGGAAATTCGGCTATGCAAAATAGGGGGAGAAAGAGTAGTGTATGGTGTCTAACCTTTTCGTGCTTGCGCTCATTTTGTCAAGGAATATTTTAAGGGACTTTTTTTAAATAATGCTTTTTTAAAAAAAATAATAACAAAAATATGATATATCAGAAAATATTTATATTTTTGGGGGTTGTGTTAGAAGACACTTATACTTTCAGCGTCATCCAACAGGCAGGGCCATGATGGAAGACACAGCCACTCGTTGCGTCCTTCCATCAAATATATATATATATATATAGAGAGAGAGGAAGTCTATATAATTTACAGTTATTGATTATTATGAACATAAATTTAAGATATATTAATCTATAAGTAAGTAAATGGGATAACTCACTTAATCAAAAATTTTAAAAATTAAATATTTTAAATATTTTTTCTTAGGAAATTACAATGAACAAAAACAACTCATCGAGATAGGGAGAGTGCATACTCACACATCTGCCCCATTGATCATATTCTAATAAACCGTATCCACTTGTATTTGATAATGACTCATGTGCACAATCTACATAGTTTTTGCCCAATTAAAAATCCCCATTACTTTAAGAAAAAAATGACAATCCTTATTAGATGGGGATTGCTATTTTACTACTTGACATACTCGCACAGTGTGTAAGATATTCTAATAAAACCAAAAATTACAATTTGCAAAAAAAATTATATTTTATTCGTAAATATTTCATGATGAAATTAGATGAAAAAGAGAAAAAATAATGATATAAAATAAAGAGTGAAAATTAGTTATATATGCTTATGTGATTTCATCTGTTAATTTATAAATGGATAAAGATTTTTTTTTAAAAAAAAAAATCATTATCGGAGGTGGCTTAACATTTAAATTTTCTATTTATACACATTTATCATTTAAAAATCACTACATCAATTATTTTTGAAATTGACTAAAAAAAATATATCTGACACTCTAAATTTGAATTTTAATAATATGTTTCATGCATTTAAATTTATTCTTTAAAATAGTATGAAATTAAGACCATTAATTATTTTAAGATAGGAAATGATTTTTTAATGCAAAATAAATTTTCATTAATAATATAAAAAGTATATTTGACATAAACAAATAAATTTATAAAATTTAAAAGTACATAAAACGTACGAAAATAATGAAATTGCTGTAATATATTTCTGAACTTTTTCGACAAAAACAGTAAATAATGGTAATATGCCGTGGGCAATTTAACTTTTATCTAAAAATTCAGTCTATCTGTTGTCTACGAAAAAATTCATTTCAAATCGAATTCTTAGTTGGAATTATACATAATTTAAAATATTTAATTTTTTAAATTTTTTATTAAGTAAGTTATCGCATTTAGTTACTTATAAATTAATATATCTCAAATTGATGTTCATAATAATCAACAACTGTAAATTATATACACTCTCTTTCCATATATATATATATATATATATATATATATATATATATATATATATATATATATATATATATATATATATATATATATATATATATATATATATATATATTTTGATGGAAGACACAACCGGTGGCATGGTCCCACGTGTTGGATGATGCTGAAAGTACAAGCATTTTCTAATACAATTTCAAAAACGTAAATATTTTATGACATATTCTATTTTTATTATTATTTTTTAAAAAAATATTATTTTAAAAAAATCCCTATTTTTACTTGGTGAAACCTTTTTGCTAATCACATGACGTTAGAATCTGAAGTTTATGTGAAATAATAAGAATAATGAGATAATACACATTTCTTCATGTACTTTATGTTTATCTGCCTTGATTTTATCTTATCTATTTATTCTTTTTCCTTTTCTATTTATTTACAACGTATATTTTTTTAACACTCTGAATTGAATTTTGATTAAAAAAAAAAGATTATATCATAATAACAGTTTAAATTCTACTTATTGCTATAAAAGAAAATTCCACTACTTATTGAATATCCATGTTGGTATAATGGAGTTATGTGTCGACATGAAAAATAAAAAGTAAAGTTAATACATAAATTTTTTTTCAAACTTTATATCATTATCATTTTTTAGCAGTTTAACTCGCAGACTAATTAAATGTGTAATCTATTAAACAGTGAAAATTCAAGAGGGAATTTATGAATTATATATATATATATATATATATATATATATATATATATATATATATATATATATATATATATATATATATAATGAAATGATAACCTTTTGGTCTCACCGAGATAGAAAAGGAAAATTATATTTGAAATTAAGATTTTATTTTTTTACTGAGTTGAATTAGTTTTTAATTTAGTCTGAAGAAATCCTTCACTCTGCATATATGAGTAATTCTCGTCTATTTCCAATTATCCTTAAAAGATAAACATTTACTAATTACTGAAATATAATCCATTAAATACAACTTAAATTATTAGATATTTGTACGCATTATAACTATGCACTATTGACTGATGTCTAGCAAGTCTACTAGATCGACTAGTAATATAGAAAAATATAAATTAAAATTTCAAATATCGTACCCAAGGAAACATGGATTGTTAAGAAAAATATCTATATATGAATTAAATTAATCCGAGATTGTTTCCTAAATATTTTTTATTTAAAAGCAAAAATTAAATAAAATAAACAATGAAACAAAACAAAAGCTAAAATTAAATTAACATAAATAAAAAACAAAACAATAACTGAAATTCTCTTGCTAAAGAAACTATTCACCTTAATTTTCATTGTAATGACTTAAATTCAATATAAACACCAGTGATTATGAAAAAATTAGTAATAAAGCAAGATATCTTTATTCAAGTATATCATTCTTAGTATTAAACTCATAGACAAATCTAATATTTAGCATGAAAATCTAGTTTTAACTTCCTAAATATTCATTGAAGCCTTTCTCAAGTAATTCAACTCCAATTTATTCTTAGTTCTTCCTCTCTTAGTATTAATCAATAAAATAAACACATAATTATCTCATATTTCGGATAATAATCATGTATAAATATTAGAGAGTTAACCCAATAACATACAAATCATTAACTATGTCAAAATCAATTTTTAGTTATTTATTCAATAAACCAATAATCAATCTCAACACAATCAAAGATAAGAATATGCTTAAAATCAAGAAATAATCAACCAATATCGAAATTAAGCTCAAAATAAAGTCATAACAATGAAAATATAAATTTTCAAGAATCCATTAGCAAAACAAGAAAAAAAAACTATTTACTAAACATATTTAAGAAACTATAATAGAGTTGAAAAACTAAAACAAAGTTGAAAAGAAAAATAAAAATTGAAAAAACAAAGTAAAACTAAAACTAAAGAACTCTACTAGTTCTTCTAATTGATTTCTATCATTGATTCCCTAATTGATCATCTTCTTTGGTATTTGAGTCTTCTATTTATAGGTAAAATTGGTGGCAGAATCCTTCTCAAACTTCAGAAATAAAATAGGAAGCAAATCCTCTTTGAATTAGAAAAATCGAAAAATCGAAAAATCCTTCGTCGACTGAGAATTGCTTGCACGTGGCCACGCCTATTTCTTTCTTAATCCACACGTGGGCACGCATCATGCATCAAGAGGGACACACATGGTCACATGTATTTCTTCCTTTCCTTGCACATGACCACGCCTCTTCTATTCAAGGCTATTCACGTGGCCACGCATGGATTCCTTCATCATTTCACGTGGCCATGGGTAGATTTACTTCACATACTCACGTGGCCATGAGTTTCTTAGTGCAATCGTGACGTGGCCACGAGTTCTTCTCTTCATCTATTTCACGTGGTCACGTAAAAACCTTCTGAACTCGACATTCACTTTCTCGCATTAATTTCTCATTTTGCAGTTTTGACTCCAATCTCTTGCCTTATTTGCAATTTAAGCCCTTTTTAGCAAATTAAGCCTGAAAAACACCAAAATTTATAATTAACCTCAAAAACATAAAATTAACCAATTAAACTCAAATTCAACCTAATTAACACAAAATTAACTCAATTAAACACCTAAAAATATACTTAAAATATCATATAAATCACCATTATCAACTATATATATAAACCCTTTAAATTATTTTAAGTGTCTCCTCTCAAATTATAATTCAATAATAATTACATAATATTTTTAATTAAATTATAAAAATTAAAATAGGATAATCCAAATTCATTTAAATAGAAAATCAAATAAATGATAAAATTCAAATATTTTATCTTTTGCCCAAAAATTAAAATTATATTTTTTTTAAAAATAGAAAAATAAATATCAATTTATTTAACAATTTAAGTTTATAGCAAAAAATAAACATACTTTTCATTTTTTATTTTTACTTTCATGTATATTTCTCTTTCCCTTTTTTCTTCTTCTTATTGCAACTTTTGAAATCTTTCAAATTTAAAATATGATTAACAGGTATTTTTTATCATTTTAATTGATATTTGGTCAGAAAATTTCACTTGTTCTTGTAATTTTTAATATTGTGTTTATTAATTTTTGCTTTAATTGATTTTTTTATTATTTTATATATTATTTAGATTTTGATAAGTTGAATGTGCATTTTACCGTTGATCTTGAATAAAATTAATAAAATAAGTAATTTGAGTGATAATTAATTAAAATAAAATATTTTTTTTTGTTAATTTTGACAATATGAACTAATTATACAACGGTTGCAAAATAAAAAATCGTATCGAAAATAATTATGAAAATTATATTTTTATTTGATTTTAAACATTATCCTTTTTTAATTTTAAATGAAATATATTGTCATGATATACTTTATATATTTTTAATTTTTTATATTAAAATTATAATGTGTGCTTACGTTGATCCTAAAGTCTTGGTTCCGGCACTATTTGCACGTATTATATTTTATGACCGAGTCTGTTGTCATTTATCTATATATCTATAATAAATATGGTAACACAACAAATAACAGATAAAATATGAGATGTATTTTTTTTATTATTGTTAAAACAATTGATAAGAATGCTCTTAATTCCACGACATCTACATGTATATAATTTTACATTACGTCAAAATTATATTATTAGCGGTGGAGGGAAGCGACTAAGACTATGCAGCAATTTGTTACTCGCGTTAAAGAGCTCAACATTTTTACTGAAACTGTTTAAAAAGAAAAAAGAAAAAAAAATATTAAAAGATTGTTCAGTTACAGAAAAATTGTTACAATTTTTTATAAAACTTTTTTGTATAAAATAAAAATAAAAATTATTTTTATTTTGATTAATTTTCTAAACTAAAGAATAAAAAATAAATTTTTCAATTTTTTAAAATAAAAAAATTAGAAAATTAATAAAAAATATTTTTAAATTTTCCGAATATATATATAATTAATTAATTAATTAATTTTTTATTTATTAATAAATGAATGCTTTTTTAAAATTTTATATAGAAAATAAACACTTTAATTTAAAAAAATATTTTTTATAAGTAAACGCACTCTAAAAGTATCAAATAAAAAATTTTAGTTAAAAATAATTAAAATAGTTTAATTAAAAATTTTTATATTTTAAAAATTTTTATTTAATTTTAGTTAAAAATAAAGAATAAAAAATATTTAATAAAATATATAATTGATAACTATAGAAAATACATCTCTAAAGGTCCAATCAGGTTGGCCCAACAACTCTTGACATGGTCCAAGCCCAATAACAAAAAAGCAAAAGCGTGAGTTAGAAAATAAGACAGGAAGGCTTGATGTCGGATCGGATTGATGGGACAGTACGTCCTGTCAGCCCATTGACAGAAGCCAGTATCCATACTCTCTACCCGTTTTCTGTCATATTGCCGCTCACCTGCTCCAACTGCTGGTTATCACGTCCCAAGGTACTCGAATACCCTTCCAAAGAACGCCTATAAATAGCCTAAAACACAATGACTGCAGGTATTGACTAACTGAGACTCTCTCTTTAAATACTCTCTCTCTAAAAGCTACTAACTTAAGCTTCGGAGTGTTAACGTCTGGATCCGACCAGGCACTCCTTTTTACAAGTTTCATCATCCGATTGGATCATCGGCTGTCAACTCTCCTACTTACAGAGAAAGACAAATCGTGCCTTATCATTTGATGCTTTCATTGAGAGAAAATGGTAAGTTCGAGGTCCAATGAACACGCAACTTTGGGAGAGTATAATCACAACGGCCAGGGTAGATCTAGGCCCTCAGAAAGAAGAGAGAGGTCTCCCAGATCCCCTATTAGGGGCAACCTCGTTCCAGAATTCAATGACGTAGCCATGCGGCAATCGAAAGATACTCCTATTACCATCAAAGACATGCGCGTCATTCTTAGTGACTTCACTAAAAGCATAATCCAAATTTTGAAAAAGAAGAAAATGCCTAGAACTTATGAAAGAGGTCATGAAACGGATTTCATGGCCAAAGACTTTGAAAGAAGAAAGAACAAGGGAATTTTCATCAATGAGCCAAGAGCTTATGATAGTAGGAAGATGAGGGCCAGAACCCCAGGTAGATATGACAAGGGAAAGGGCACAATGTCCTCAAGCAGAGATTCTCCATACATCCCCAGTAGATATTCCACCTTGTCCATTAGAGATGATTTGTCTTTCATGTGCACGCTAAATCGCAGCCGCACCAAGGAGCGGAGAGATGAATTTACCTCAGCAGCCATGAGCAGATAGGACAAATGGTTCAAGTAGAAGCTCAAGCAGTTTGGCTTGACAGGCTCCAAAAAAGGAGTGTTCGAGGACAACACCTGCGATAATACGGTCTCACCATTTTGTAGGAAAATCACGGCCAGGGAAAATCTAGGCCCTCAGAAAGAAGAAATAAGTCTCCTAGATCCCCTACTAGGGGCAACCTCGTTCCAGAATTCAATGACGTAGCCATGCGACAATCGGAAGATACCCCTATTATCATCAGGGACATACACGTCATTCTTAATGACTTCACTAAAAGTATAGTCCAAATTTTGAAAAAGGAAAAAATGCCTAGAACTTATGAAAGAGGTCATGAAACGGATTTCATGGCCAAAGACTTCGAAAGAAGAAAGAACAAGGGGATTTTATCAACTAGCCAAGAGCCCATGATAGTAGGAATATGAGGGCCAGAACCCCAGGTAGAAATGACAAGGGGAAGGGCACAATGTCCTCAAGCAGAAATTCTCCATACATCCCCAATAAATCTTCCACCTTGTCCATTGGGGACGATTTATCTCTCATGTGCACGCCAAATCGCAGCTGCACCAAGGAGATGAGAGATGAATTTACCTCAGTAGCCATGAGCAGATAGGACAAATGGTTCAAGTAGAAGCTCAAGCAGTTTGGCTTGACAGGCTCCAAAAAAGGAGTGTTCGAAGACAATACTTGCGGCAACACGATCTCACCATTTTATAGGAAAATCACTGTCCGGGCAGATCTAAGCCCTTAGAAAGAAGAGAGAGGTCTCCCAGATCCCCTACCAGGGGTAACCTCGTTCCAGAATTCAAGGACGTAGCCATGCAACAATCAGAAGATACCCCTATTACCATCAGCGACATGCGCGCCATTTTTAGTGACTTCACTAAAAGCATAGTCCAAACTTTAAAAAAGGAAAAAATGCCTAGAACTTATGAAAGAGGTCATGAAACAGATTTTATGGCCAAAGACTTCGAAAGAAGAAAGAACAAGTGATTTCCATCTCGTGACGAGCCAAGTCTTAGGCACCTTCGAGGCTAGAGAAGTCAACATGATACAATATCTGGTAAAGGTCAAGGCAGCACTCAAGATGCTGAAAGAATGAGAAATCGAATGGATCCTACAGAAGGTGTCAAGAGATCAAACTTTATCCGCTGATCGGCTCGCCAAAATGTTTGTTGTCGAACAAGGGATGGTGGAAGAAAATATAACCATCATTGAACAACCGGCCTCCTCCTTAGATGAACCAGAAATGATGAAAATTGAGCTAGCTTAAGAAACGTGGATGAACTCCATTAAGCGATACCTGCAAATAGGGCAATTGCCCGAAGATAAAGCGAAAGCCCGAAAGATGCGTAACGGAGGAGGAAGGAGACTACATCCTAAGGGAAATCGACGGAGGTATTCACGGAGCACATGAGGCTAGTAGGGCCATGGCAAGGAAGGTACTCGAAACCAGATACTTCTGGCCAAGCATCTTCAAAGACGCTCAAGAAAAAGTGAGAAGGTGCCAGCAATGCCAAATCCATGGGAGCATCATCAGACAACCGACAGCAGACCAGCAGCTGATAAGAATTTCCTGTCCATTCGACCAATAAGGCCTGGACATTCTATGACCTTTTTTCCAAGGAAAAAGGCAAATGAAGTTCCTCCTTGTCGCCGTTGATCACTTCTCCAAATGGATCAAGGCAGAGCCTCTGACTGCAATCACAACGAAGAAAGTCAAATATTTTGCATGAAAGAACATCATTTGTAGGTATGGCTTACCTAATATCTTTATTATAGATAATGGTAAGCAATTCGACAACTCGGTCTTCAGAAACTTTTGCCAAAATCTCAATATCGACCTTAAGTTCACCTCCGTCACCCATCCCCAGAGCAATAGGATGATCGAGGTCTCCAATCGAACACTCCTAGAAGGCCTAAAGAAATGGCTCGGTGAGGCAAAAGACAACTAGACTGAAGAGCTGCAAAGCATCTTGTGGTCTTACATGACCTCCCCGAGAGCTGGCACCCATCAAATGCCATTCTCTTTTGTCTACGGCTCCGAGGCAATGATACCCATAGAAATCGGTCTCTTATCCTATTGGAAAATATTCTATTCCGATCGGATGAACATCCTAGATAGATGCCAAGATTTGGATCTGGTAGTGGAAAGGAGAAAAGATGCTTATGCCAAAATCGCTGCCTACAAACAAAGAGTCGTTAGATACCACAACAAAAAAGTAAGGGCAAAAACCTTTAACGTGGATAATCTGGTGCTCAGAAGGGCATATATAAGCTCGAGAAATGTCGGAGTTGAGAAGTTGATGCCAAATTGGGAAGGTCCTTATGAAATCTCCAAGGTTTTAAGCTCCAATACATATAGACTCAGAACCCTCGAAGGGTTGGATATTCCTAGAAGCTGGAATGCCGAAATACTCAAAAAGTATCATGTATAATTATGTACAAAATTCACATGCAATAAAGAAAATTTTCTCCATTTCTCTTTATCTTTGGCAAAAAGGTATGTTTTCATTTATTTATTTGTTAGTTTTGATGTTTGCTTATAGGTTACTTATTTTACTCCATTCTACAAAAATCTCAACTGATGTAGTCTGTCCGATCAGAAGTCGGGGATGATTATTCACTAGGCTCATTCCAAGTCCAAAATGCGAAAGCTTTTCTCCATTATTATTCCAACTCCCTCGCTAGACTTAATGCTTATCTCGAAATGAGAAAGTTTTTCTCCATTATAATTCCAGCTCCTTCGCTAGGCTTGATGCTTATCTCAAAATGAAAAAGCTTTTCTCCATCATAAGTCAGTCTGTTAGATTCGACGTTATTCTCGAATCAAATATACAAGACGCCTCCATTCAATTTCCATCAACTTATTCGCTAGGTTTAATATCTATCCTGAACCCAAAATTTGAAAGACAGAAATTAAGTCAGTTGTATCTCTTTCGTACCTAAAGTATGAAATCGCCAAATCTTCAAAACAATATAAAACCGAAAGGTCATTTGCCATGCAAGATTCTCCTACGAATAGCCGATCTTTATATTCGATCGGATAATGCTTCAATCAAATTAAAGACTGAAAAGTCACCTATTATGCTTGACACTATAAATCTAAGTCACAACTCGTGCCTAAATGAAAGGTTTATTTTTTAATCCGCTTCGTGAAAATGATCGTTGATCCTTAAAGAGTTTGTGTACTACAATGCTTAAAAAATATCTTATGATTCAGGAAGTATTATACTTAGTCAATTTCCCATACCCTCCTTCGCTGATTTTGTACGTTCTCCATAAAGGTTTTTGTTTACTCCACTTAGTTAATTTTATAACAAATCTTGCTCAAAATGAAAATTGCAGTACGAATGCACAATGGAAGGCAAACCAAATTTTGCATATATGAGGAATTTTACAAGTTGCAAGGAAAGAAGAAAGCTATTACAACGAAAAATTTACAAGGAAAAATCCTAAGATTCTATATCTATAATTTCTATTGTAACAACATTCGGATCGACAGCAGCGTCTATAGTGGTATCGACGGAAAGCTGGCCAGACCCATTGGCTTTATCAGGGACAGGCTCCACTGGAAAAATGGCTTCGGGCTCTGTTGAAGGAGGAAGAATGGCTTCGGGCTCAATCGGCTCGATTGGCAAATTGACACCTTCCTGTGATGCCAAAGGCATCTCATCTGTCGTCCCTTTGGTCTCTCTAATATGAGGGGCCTCCTCATCATCGTCGCTAGAGAGAGGATCGAGAAGAATTCCGGGGTCCTCCATCCAGTCAAGATCAGCCTCAGAAAAGTGCTGCTTGGCTGCATAAATCAACCAACTTAGTAGCGTCCCTTGGGCCTCGCCTAGCTAATCCAAGATCTCCTCCCTCTGGGCTTCCAGCTCTTTCGCCAACCTCTCGTCCCAAGCTACCTCTTTCTCTGCCAGAACTATTTCGAGGGAATTCTTTTTCGCCAGGAAAAGGTTGTGTTCTGACAGAGCCCTATCTTTCTCTGCCAGTGCCTTATCTTTGTTTGTGTTGGCTTTGAGGTAGTTAGTGGTAAGCTGTGAGTAACCACCCCTCAGCCTGCCCTCTTCCTCCTCATACTTCTTGTACAAGGCGCTGTCAGCAGCAAGGCGTGCAACATCTCCCTTTAAGTGGTCCATCTTGCTCTACCGAGACTTGAGGTCTTGGGCTAATCGAGCTTTTTCCCTCTTTAGCTCTTCTGCCTCAGACCCTAGAAGCATAGCTTCCTTTCTCGTTGCATCGCTAGCGGCTTCAGCTTTTCTCCTTTGCCAAACGATATATTCCCACTTTGCTTAGGCATAGGCTACCATGCCGTGCATACGAAGTCCTTTTTTGATTAGCTATGAAAAAAAGTTGTAACACCCTTACTGAACAGTTTAACTGAAACAAGTGATAAGACGAAAATTTTTTTTCAATCTTAACTAACCAACGACTCCAAGCTTGACCCAAAAAGAAATACTTATAATTTAAGTAAGCCGATAAACTATAATTGTCCGAGTGACTGATTACCAAATAAAAATCCGGCAATATAATGCCTAAAAACTTAACTATTCCACCTGAAAAATCAGACAATTTCCTCAGCCCATCAGGAGCACAACAATACAAAAATAATTTCATCATACATCTCATCCATCCATTCTCTTATCAATCACATTTTCTAAGATAAGTCAACATTACAAATTACATTCTTAATTCACTATAATACTCCAAAAATAGAAACAATTTTACATTCAAAATCGCCTCGCTACATCTGTGAACCTAAAAAGATGAATTGCTCGAAACTAGATCCCTTCTTCTGACGGTTAAACCGAAGCAGCTGTCTAACCATAAACAAGTCTATCCTGCTACCTACACGGATCACAAAACCCGTGCTAAGCTATAAAGCTTAGTGGGGAACAGAGTAATCTAAAAATAATCTTTTAAACATGTAATATCAATTATCCAAGTACAAAGTTGATAACACTCTTAATAGATACTTCAATTACAATAGATCCCAGTTCTTACATTCAGCAATAAATCACAAGCATAAGCAATAGAACATCTTACTTACATAGGCAATAAAACTTAATAACTCAGTAATCAATGCATCATTTATTGCTACAATAAAAGACATCCGGCATATTTCTTTCATACATTTACATAATTTAAAACATTGTATGCATTCAAAGTTCACCTTCATGTAATCATTACATAATCTTAACAAGGTGAACAATATAATACTTAACATCATAGTGTACCATATATTATGTAATTAATCGATAACAGAGTGGTAAATATACTACTTACCTTTATAAATAAATATATATATATATATATATATATATATATATATATATATATATATATATATATATATATATATATATATATATATATATATAGATACATAATGCTTATATAGATTTAAAGAATCACATATTCCATAATATTATAACTTTTAATTTATTATCCAGTTGCTGTACCTACATAAAAAGATAATCCTTATGCACATTAGTTCTGAACCATAACGTTTCTTATCTTTTACACCTTTTTAACTTATTTTCACATTAATGCCCCTAGAACAGTGCCAACATAAATACTTAGACTGGATATACGGGATGTGGACCCCATGGGCCACAAACAGACTGAAAAATGATCTCAAAGACCATTTTTCCACGTAGCAGATACCAGGTACAAACAGAAGTTATGGAGATCAGTGATCCTACCATAACTAAGCAAGTCGTCATGACTTGCACAGCGGTACAGAATCCCTATGGCTAGCCAATTATATCCTGAGCTAGTTTTTACTGCCAGACTATTTTCTAAGGGCGCAAAAGATCACTTACTTTCAGTACATTTATCAACTTTATCATCATTTCAATCTAGATAATACATTTATTCATCAGAACATTCAATATTCTTGTACAGTTTGTGAACCATCATTCACTTATGTCATGAATTATTTCACAATAATTCAACAATTTCTCTTTACATTACTCTTCAGTCATCAAAGGAGTTTACTTAATATACATTCTTTCAAATTACTTTTAAACTTTCAAATAACCATATATTAACAATACTTATACTTGTCATAATAGTTTATGCATTGCTAGACTGCTTTCATGAAAATGAAATCATATATAATCACATCCACTATGAGCGTCGAAAACAACACATAAACATATAGTCATTTCAGAAAGACATACCTGCATGGTTCGTTATAGCCATCTCACCTGCTCTATAGTACTCAATTTAACCATCACATAGATACTCAACTAATACCTCAAATACATATATTCAGTTACAAATCTGAGATCAATATCTACCTACACCATTTCATATTGTTTTAACGCCTATAGATGCATATAAGCTCAATATCATAATCACATATCTAAATACATAATCTTAAAACACCAATATATTAAAGCAAACACATGTAAATGCATAGCATTTAATCGTCGATCTTCTCATGATACCATAAGAGCGTAAACATAAAACTATGTCTACTCCCTTTATAATAATGATATTCATTTGTGTTATTCAAGTATTAAACAAAGATTCATAAAGAAATGAGTATTTCCTAATATTTCTCAATTCATTATATTTTTTTAAGGTATTTCCATTCTTTACATGTTTGTATTACATTTATACTAATAGCCTACTACTATACTAGTTACATTTTCTCTTGTTTTGTATTATGACATTATAATTTTCAATTATCGTATATTAAATTTCAAATAATCATCTTTTTACTCTATCATGATCTCCTGCGTATCAAATAACTTCTTTGTTTAATATCTTAGCACATTGCATAATGAAAGATAATAGCATATATGAAGTTAAAATACTTCCTAACTCGATACTTGTACAAGTTTTATAGTAAGAAATGAGAATAAAACTTTACTTAGCTTTAACTATCTCCAAAAAGTAACCTTTTATGTTTGTCTTTTGACTTGATCAATTACTAATGTATTAAGACTTTAGCCGTCCTATTCTAGTCACCTGTCTTTTACTAAATTAGCAAGTATGAAATGATAGCAACTACGACTATTGAACATAAATTCTTATTATTACAACAGTGACATATTACTTTATTATCATGTTATCAAACCATATAATTATAGAGTAAATCCTTACATCCTTATGCCATTACATATTGTCTTAACATCTATACATACATATAAGTTCAATATCATAACTACCTATCTAGATGCATAATCTGACAACCCATATATTTTTAACCCAACAAGTAAAAACTACATAGCGTTTAGCTATCATTATTCTCATGATACCAAAATTTTTCTTTTATAGTCTATTAGATCATAATAATTACTAAGTTACTTAACAATAGGTATTCCATGCAATTTCTCTCATCATCATAGCATAGTGAATTCTTACTATATGATATAACCAAAACTTGATAAACATAAGTTAAAACACTGTTGCATCCATATATGGCAACCATACTTTCCAACTTCTAAAACTAAGCCACAACTAAGTTGAGTTATCCTTACCATTTTCTTACTCTATTGCCTTATGTTTTATGTCGTTAGAGATAGATATATCACACTTAAGTAATCAAGAAGGCTATATCACTTATAATGTACAATCTATTTCCTTAAATGAAATCTCAAAATTTCAATCCATTAAATCTCAACGTAACTCATGCCTTTTTAATTGACATTCTACTCAAATCACATCTTAAACTCACTATCACTTCGTATTTGCAAGACCCGTCAATAACTTTTACATGCCATTAACATATACTAATAATTTCTGTGACACTTTTACAATAAATTTAAGCATACACGATAACAAGAAATAAATCAATAACTCGACAACTTTATAATTTCTTCAACTAAGTTGTCTGTTCATTTTTTTCATCTCAAGCATATTTTAGTTTTACAAATCCTTAAGCCTTGAAATCAACCTATTTAAATCATTAAAACTCAAATTATCCATATGTAAAGGATTTAACTAACTACTCATGAACAATGCCAACTCTAAGCCTTTAATCTCCTTAAAGAACATATATATAAGGAGAAAAAATATGGTTCCCATACTCTGCTACTAACAAACATTTACAAATTCAATCAATTTTCAATAACTTACGAATTTATTTAACTAAATATCACAGAGAAAATTTCAGTATCCCATACCTATATAGAAGAAATTAGCTTCAAACTGCCTATTTCAGTCCTCGCCGGATCGGTCACCGGTGATTCGCCGGAGCCTCACCGGAGATGCACGGTCAGTGTCGGAATGGAGTTCACGCCACCCCAAGCTTGCCGGCGGTGGTCACGCGCCTTACCGCCATCTCAAGCCGCCGAAAATGTCACACCCTATTCGTAACAGTCTTTTCTGATGCGGACTAAACCGAAACCGTAAGTTTTTTTTTTTTTTCAAAAACTTTCCAATTGAATGATAGCTTTAAAAACATTTTAAGACATATATAAGATAACTTCAATCCAATAATATAAACCAATCATTCATTCGATAACAATCACGAAATACACTCAAAATACAGTTCAGTATTTTACCTTAATAGTCTAAGTATATACATGCCATAAGCTTAAACAATCTGACACTAAAATCTTCTCTTCCGATCTGGACCTTCAATGTACTGTGCTCCCGAACACATCAGAACCTGCACGCAGTAAACACTATGTGTTGAGCATTAAATATGCCCAGTGGTGACTACTAATCCAAGAATTTCCCAAGAATAAACATACTTTCGTAATTTAAGCTTCTATTATCTTTACTTCATTAGGCATTTCATTTTATTTCAGTTATCAGTATTCATATTTTTAATCCGTATTTTGATATCCATTGTTCTTTTGTTTCAAAACTTTTTTACTGTACTTACAGTATCTTTTTAGGTAGATCAATATCAGATTTATCATTTAGCTTTACGTTAATCTTTACTATAACCTTTACTTTTTATCAATACTTCCATTTTATCCTTTAGCCGTAGCAATTAAATTATCATTTCATTTAGCGATATGTATTGGTACTCGTGTCTTTACTAGTACCAAAATAAATTATTTACATTCCTGTTTTAATGTTCAATTATTCAGTTTGAACTCTCATTGTACTTCTTGCTATTTATTCTTTTATTTTTGTTTCGACTCTTAACAAATAAATACATTACCAATTAATAGCTTTTGAGCTTTATTACAAAGTGATATAAGTATTTCGGGACACTTTACAGTATTTTCTTTCCTTCATTCTTATACATATTACTTTCGTTCAAATATTAATTAAGACGTAAGTCTTTTACTTCTTTCTCATCAATCAATCATATGTCTTTCTATTGTTTTACTTTTTAAATAACCTTTCTTTCAGAAAGACATTTCATAAGCATTAAATTCACTTCATGTCACAATCATTACTTTTAACTTTAACCATGAAATTAATATTGTTGTTCAAATTTGTCACTTTCCACAATAGTGATTGGTACGAGAAATACTAATTAATCAAATTTATCCTTTTCACGAAAAACATAATACATTCGGAATTCTTATAAAACCTTCCTTTTTTTTCTTACTAATTACACTTTACATAAATCTTTACAGATTTATCTTAATTTTGCATTTTCTTTCAAACAAATCGTTTTCGTTATAACTTTTCATATATTCAATTCAATTAAGCAATACTTATTTATTCATTTCAATGTGCCCCTAATGCAATATAACAGATTTCTCACAACGGATACACGGGACTGGACCCAAAGGTCCCACGTAGCAGATAGAGAAATGATCTCGAAAGATCAAATCTCCCATAACAGATACAGATACAGATACACTTTCACAGAAGCTATGGAGATCAAAGATCCCAACCATAGCTAAGCAAGTCGCCATGACTTGCACCGCGGTACAGAGGTGTCCCTATGGCTAGCCAATTATATCCAAAACAAGAATCATACTACCTGTCTATCGCTAAGGGAAAACATAATCAGTCATTTTTGTAAACATTTTTGAACATTTAAAACTCTTTAATTTCTTCCTTTTATTTGTTACTATACTTTATTCGAATCAAATGCACTCTTTTGTGCCTTTGACTGTTTAATAGCTTTTTATCATTTTATTCACTTTCTCTTTTCCTGACACTTTTGTGAATTATTCTTCGATAATTCACTCAGATACTTAAACTTTTCAATCTTTTGTACAGATTAGAAATTATGAATTATGATAATATAATTCACAATTTTCTTTGTATTCTTTTTATATTATCATTTGCTAATTATTCTCTAATAATTCAATAATTGACTTCTTTTTCTTTTACTACTCAAATTTTTTAAATAATTCGGTATGCCAACGTTTATTTCGTCAGCGACTTATTTTCCTAAGCATTAATCTTTTTATTACCTTTTTGTTGACTAATTTACTGCACTAAATTAGTCACGTTTTTATTTTTTTCTGCTTTTAGACAATTAAAAACTTTATTAATATCGTATATTATTTTAAGTCTCGAACGTGCATCATTTAACCTTTTTCCATCGATTTATTCATTTATAGGCATAATTTCGATTCTGCCATTCATTTCTTTCTATTTTTAATATATCATTTCTTCCATTATTCATCGTAATATTATTATTTCTTTTACTATTTTCGGATAAAATTTCATTTTATTTATCGTGCCATGTAAATCTTGTCTTTTAATACAGTTAATTCTCCAAAATTACCATTTTACCCTTGGTAAATATTTCTTACTTACTTTTATACATTAATCACCTCCTTTGGCAAAATTACCATTTTATCCCAAAACTTTCATTTAAATCCTTTTTCTATTAATCATTTATTTTCTTTCTTTTATTCACATATTAATTTATTTCCATCATTTCTATTTATTTATGAATTATTTTTCAATAATTCATTATTCGTATTAATTTCGCAATCTAATAATTATTTCGAAAAATCGGTCGGGTGACTATTTATTTCTCGTTATTAACAATGAATTTATTTGTCATATTTATTCATCACTTTAGTCATTTTTAGACAATTATATATTATTCCCATTATACATATACACATAAAATTTTTAATCAAATGTCAATAACCTTGATACATTCTCATTTATTTTCATTTATGCATTATTTATTAATCATTATCATTTTTCAACCACATAATCATTTAATTCACAATAAACCACAATTTCATTCAATACCTACCCTATACATAACCTTTAAAAATGTCCAAATAATTTCTAAATATTCTCTAAACATCAATTATCATCTCTATAATTATTTTAAAACAAGATACCTCATTTACATGCAAATTTCTCACCATTTTTCCTTGTTATTATTTCCGACAACAATAATTGTCTTGCTAAATATTTTCATTTCTTTTATTTTCTCTATCCATTCATTATTTCACTAATCTAATTGCAATTATCCTAACACAGTTGCATAAATTAACAAATTTTACATATTTTTATTTTAATTACCTAATTAAGAAAAATTCATATTAAATGGAAATTAAGGGATTTTTTAGTCACTTACCGTCGCAGTCGAATTCGCTTAATTTTTGCTCACCGGATCGATCGCTGGAGTGTCGCCGGAGCGTCGCCGGAGACTCGTCGGAGCTCCACCGGAGATGCACCGAAGCTGTCCACGGGTAGATCCAGCTACCGGTGACTTCCCGGCGTCGTTCACAGCGCCCCAAAACCGTTGCTGTTCACCGAGATCGAAGCTTGAAACTTTCGCCGTCGTCACCCCCCGATCTCCCTATTGCCGGCGAGTGGGGACGATCGGCAACCACCAAAAGACCCGCCACACATCATGAACCCGCTGGTGTCGTCAGTTCCCTCAACTGTCGTCGGAGATCGCCGGAAAAAAGAAAAGAAAATCGATCCATTCAAAGAGGAGAAAGGACCGAATCGGAGAAGGAAACGCTGGCGCTGTCAAGGGGAAAACGGCGAGGAGGTAGCCGGTGGCCGAGGAGGTGGCAGCCGCACCGATCGCCGGCCAGAGCGCTGTTGATCGGCGCCACGCCTCCCCTCCGCCTTCTTCTCTTCTTTTCCCGATTCCCCTCTTCTTTCTCTCCCCGCTTTCTTCTTTTTTTTTTTAATAATAATAATAATAATCATAATAATACTAATAATACTATTCCCCCACTTTTCCTTCTTTTTAATTTAAACTTAAATTCCAATAATCTTTTTACCACATTTTTTTTTAAAAATCCCACCTTGACAATAGAAATTATTATAATATAATTTAAGACACAATTATTACATGAAACCCAAAACCATACTTATTTTAAAAATTTTCATAACTCATCCTTATAAATTGATACTAAGTACCCAATAAAATCAATCTAAATTTTTGGGGCGTTACAGAAAAACACGCTGGAAGGTAGCGGCCACCACACTTCCGATCTCCCTAACGCCGGCGATTGAGAGAAAAAGGAGGACATGGAAAGGATCGATCCGTCGCTGGCAGTTCTCTGGTGGTGGTCGTACCACCATCTGCCGCCGTGACCCGTCGAAACGAAAGAAGGAAGCTTCTACAAGGAGAGAGAAATGGGAAAGGTGAAGGGGAAAGGAGTTAAATGCCGTGGCTGGTGGAGAGAGAGACGATCGGAGGGCGGCAGCGATGAGGCGGCTACCGACAACGCGCTGCGCCTCCGACCAGCGGGAGCCGGCTCCTCCCTCGCTCTCCCTCTCTCCCCGATTCTCCTTCCCTTTTTCTGCTTTTTTTATCTCTCTTTCCTCAATTATTTGGCCCAAAATCCCAATTCAAACCTCCAATATTTACATATAACAAAAGATTACCCCACACAAGTTAATCTGTAGGAAATCAATCCATAACTTATATTTTTTTCCCTCAATCATACCCTTAAACAATTTTTATATTAAATACTTTACATATTTAATTTAGTCCAAATCCAAGAATTAGTCATTAAATCCTGCAATTTGACTAGGGTCACTTTTGGGACATTACAATTCTCTCCCCCTTAAAGAATTTCGTCCTCGAAATTCAAACCGATAATCTATACCACTATTGCTATCAACTTCCAAAAACTATTCTTTATCTATGAACAAACTCATCCTTCTAGAACAATAGTTCTTCTATTTTGACATCTGGTTACTCTTACGCTCGCTATATTTCCTGTCAGTTTTCCTTTTCAGCTAGGGCCAGAAATATGATATGATGTGCCCATACTGATCAGGAAATCTCTGACAAATATATAGAGCATCTTATCATCCTTTACATACCATCATATCAATTTCAACTATAATACTCTTATCAGAACACAAATAACTCTTCCTTAATCAATATATTTATAAATACTTCCAATATCAGAGAATGATAGATGCTAAAAATTCCCTCAATAGTATCTTACTATCTCAAAATCATGGTCCTAATAAGTACTCCAATATAAACAACATCATTGGTCGACCATTTATA